>PVLD010009382.1:0-69225 GCA_004027595.1 Dinomys branickii
TGGGACGAGGGAAAGGAGAAAAGAAAGAGACAGAAATGTATGTATGTATATATGAATATACATATATGCAGGAGGGCTAACATGGTTCTACTATTGTATTATATCACTTAATGCTAAGGAATAATTGATGACGGGTTATTTGATCAATATTGTATGTCTGTATGTATTATCCTGAACACACACTTCGAAGATATCAATACGCAAAGCAGCAACTATTGGTGGTTTGTTGTTGTTGTTGTTGTTGTTGTTTGCCTGTTTTGTTTTCTGTCTTTGGATGTTTGGTTTTTGTGTTTTTCTGTTGTTGACAGGATTAATGGTCTGACCAATTTTGCATGTCTGTATATGGGTTCATATATTCACACTTCGAAGATATCAATGGATAAAGCAATAACCACTGTTGAGACCATGTCACCTTGTCTATAGATCAGTTGTGATTGTACTATTTTTTATGCTAATTGGTGTCTGTTTGTTAATATGTTTTTGTACTTTTATTTTTTTAAAAATAAAATAAAATAAATACACATTTCCTACAAAATTCCAAATAAAATTAATTAAAACATTGTGATAAAGAAAATTAAAACACTTTGGCAAGTAAATAAAACTGGAGATTCATTCGCAAGTATCCAATCCCATTTTCCTATATCTGTATTTTGCCTGTATTACTTATTAATTATACTGGAGCTAGAGAAAAAGATTAAGTTGGACTGACAGTAAGGGCAATGTCCTAGCATAGAAGAGAACTTACACACCAGGAAACTTGCATTAATTTTCTTTTCTAGGAAAGCAGAGATATGGTAGTTTGTTAAGGAACTAGGGACATGCCTTTGGAGGGTGGAGCAACCAAACCACTGAGAACCCAGGCCAGGCAGTCCCCTAGTGCATAGGCACACACACACACCTTTGGCAGTGGAGGAATCATCGAGACCAGCAATGTGTAAGTGTCTGAAGTAGTAGCAAGAAGCCAGCAGGTGGGCTGTGGAGAACTGTACCAAGAAAAGACCAGTCCCAGCCCCCATGTCCAGAGGCCAAGATCAGCTCCGTACCCAACACAAATCCCATGGCAAACTTGGCTGGAGCACACTGCACATTTCTAGGACCTGACATGGACACTATCACAGGACTATAAACACCAGAGGGATTTTGCTACTTTTATTCTCCCTTGTTTGTCCGATTGGCTAACCTTTTCTTGTCTGGTTGGATTTCATCTTGTTTTGTTTTATATTTTGTGGTTATTTTTGTTTGGGGCATTTTTTTCCCCTTTTTTCCCTTCTTCTGGTCTCCTTTTTTCATTTCTTTTTCTTTCTTCCTTCTTTTTTGCACTGTTTAGGTTTTTTACGTTTCTTTTTTGTTTTCTTCTACTGATTGTATTTCTTTCCTCAATTACTTCTTGAATTTATACTTTCAAGTGAAAAAACACTGTCTCTTCCCTTTTTGATTATTCCTTTGCCTTCTCTTACCCTCCTGTGTCCTACAGTTTCCCAAAATGCAGGTGATCATCATTTGACCCCCAGCTTTGACTTCACTATACTTGACCTCATTCATTACTTTCTCCTGTCCCCTACCCATCATAACCCTTCTGCCCCCTTCACATTAAGGAAACCACTGCATACAAGTACAGGGTATATGTTTGGTTTTGTTATGTAACTTTTGAGTTTGCTCTTGTGGTTGGAGGTAGCAGGTTAATGGTCACCATAGTTTGTCAATACTTAAGCTGTACTTGAAACTGTTGTTATTGCTAATTATACTACTTTTGACAG
The DNA here is from genome assembly GCA_004027595.1 of Dinomys branickii. Lineage (NCBI taxonomy): Eukaryota > Metazoa > Chordata > Mammalia > Rodentia > Dinomyidae > Dinomys > Dinomys branickii. The sequence goes on from PVLD010009382.1 coordinate 1,758, forward strand.
GACATCATACATGATAATCAGTTTCTCACCCTTGTATGATAACACTGTGATTGTAAGGGGTCATAATCATTACCACAGTCCACTACCAAAGGACTGGGTGCTGAGCCAAATAGTAACTTTGCATCTTTTACAAATTGGGAAGGTAGGTTCTTGAGATAGCTATAAAGAATCACCTATATCTAGAGGACATCCCTGAGGAACAGACAAACTCCTAGGGAAGCCTCAATACTAGTGATAAAGCTATCTACAATAAGAAATCACCACGCATCAACATAGAAAATAAAATAAAGTAAAAAAGAAAAAATAGAAAATGACAAGACGCAGAAGCAAAATGCAACCCCAGACCCCCAGCCTACCTAGGACAAGCTTGGGGCACAATGAAATACATAAAATTGGAAGTCAAACACTGGAATTTTGTGAAATGATAGCAACATAAGTGAAAAAACAAATGGAAAAGGCTATAGAGAAAATAATCTCATTGTTTTTGTTTTTTCTCTTTAAAATAAAAAACTACAGTGAAAAAAGAGTAATTAGGAATATAGGAAAGTACTATAGCTATAAAGACTTGAATATACTTATTATATAAACAGAAATGGGAATGGATTCTGAACACACAGAAAAAATGTCAAGGCAGCATTGAAAGCCTTGTGACAGTTTTCAAAAGTATGAGGATGGTTAGACTGAGTTTGGGTTAGGCTTGTTCAGGTCAAGAATACCAACAGGCCCAAGGGACAAGGAAACTGAAAATGGTGTCAAGAAACTGGCAAATGGCACCTCTGCAGAGGCAAAGGGCATTTAGGATCATCTAAAGAAACCAAAACAGTCAGTGAGGTGTAGCGGCATGCACCTGCGATGCTACCTACTTGGGTACCTGAGGAGAGAGGACGGTGAGTTTGAGGTTAGAGTGGACAAGTAGGACTCTGTCTCAAAAATATATTTTTAATTAATTAAATTTAAAAAGAAGGGAAAAAAGGCCAGAAAGATAGGAGGGAGCTATTCAAGAATGGATGAGAAAGGAAGAAGGCATCCTCTGCTTTTTTCAGCATGTCAGAAGTCCCCTGAGGATTCCGGGTCTCTGGTTGGTAGGAAGGCCAAAGTTGCCAAAAGAGTCTGTTCAAAAGACCTGGAAAAGAATGGTAGCATGACTGTGCTGGAACTGTTTGACAGTTACATGGGTGACTTAACATTGTTCATACAAACAGCAGGGGATGAGTCCCTAGGGATTCAGAGGTCCCTTCAAGTATTCACAATGATAGTCACCCCCAGGACAGAGGTAACAAGCAACACGTGGCTGGAGGGCTGGGTAGCTTCCACCTGTAAGAGCCGCTGTCTGATGGGTTTAGTAGAAAGGAGAGAGTAAGACAACAACAAAAAAAGCTTTTGAAGAAAATGGGAAAGTAAGGGCTGGGGATAGAGCTCAGTGGCACAAGTGCCCGCCTGGCAAGCGCAAGGTCCTGAGTTCGATCCCTGGAACAAAAAATAATTAGAAGAAGAACAAAAAGTCTTAGAACATGGGAAAATAGTTGGTGCTTTTCCCCCCAGTGCCATAGTAATTTGTGTTCACCCATGTATGCTGCAGCAATAATTTGAAGCAGCCATGTGTCTTCCCAATGTGATAGCCCGAGGGAATGAATAAAACCAAAAAGTACAGTTATTATCAGAGGAAAGGCAGCTGATTGGGTGGGAGAACAATGGAGATGAAGGAGGAGAAAATTGTTTGATTAATCATATGTGCCTTTATTTGTATAACTGAGTAACAAATGTGAAGATAACATTATGTAATGCAGCAACCATTGCTAATTCCCTATTATCTTCTCTATAATTTTGTATTTCCTTTATTGTTTTTGTGTTATTCTGGTTTATGTCTGGTTGTTGATATGTTTCCTTTCTTTTGTCTTTAAAATAAAAAAAAAGAAAATGGGAAAATAAATCAAAAGTTTAATGAAAGACAAATGAGTATATTGAGAGGACAGAGAAGGTCAGAGAAGATAGCATGAGCTTCATCCATTTTCTGAGCTCTCCCAAGAACCTGGGATGGATGTTAGATTTAATTACTGATACCAGAAAGTACCAGAAGTGGATTCTTTAAACATATTTTATGAATCTGAAGTTTAACTTAATTGTTCATTTATTTAGTCTAAATATCAGGTTGTACTTACTATCCTGCTAAAACATGCACAATTCGATCATCTATTAATACTCAAGTCCAAAATGAGAAAAGCTATACTTTCATTATTGCCACTTTTACCTTCAGGAGGTGAAGCAGTAAAAGCAGACGGGCTCATGACCATGAAACCAGGGCCAGTGAGGGACTGTCCTCCGCTGCTGGAGGACCGCAGGTACATGATCGACTGCACTCTCTCCTGGAAGATCTTGCCATCTAGATGATCAAAAAATTTCTGAGACAGCAAAATTCTTTTTAAAAGGATAAAAAAATATAACATTAAAGCAAACTATTAAGTACAAAATTTGACAAAACTACTCAGAGGGAACTGGTGTGGCTTATTTATACTAGTCACCCTCACGTGTGAGCACTCACTCAGGTTCTTACTCCAGGTTTCCTTGTTGATGATTAACTGGCCACATTAGCTTCTATTTTCTTTGAATTCCAGTTGTACTTAGAACTGTTTCTATGGTTTAACATTTAACTGTTTGCTTTTTATGTCCTTATGATCTCTCAGAAGAGACTGTTCATCTGTTTATTTCTTGAGAAAAGAACCGTGTCTTATGCTTTTAAACATCTCTTTCAGGGTCTAACCTGATCCCCAAACTAATACTTTCAGCTCTACCTTCTTCCTGTGGCTTCACACTTGTAAATACAAGTGCTTAATTTTTTAAACGTTCTGCAAATGCAGCAACTCTAAATCTGAATCATCTTCCTGCCCTCAATGCACTCTTGTCCTGTCCTCTATTTAGTTTGATAACCTAGATCACTGTTACACATGTCTAAATGGTAACTTGATGGACAACTCGTCACCCTCCGAGCTTCACAGCCTCCAGAATTCTCTCTCTCAAATGTCAATTCCTGCTTAAAACCTCCTTACCACCTTGGATAAAGCCCAAGCTTCTTGCCTACAACAATCCTCGCAATCTGTCTCCAGACCTCTGTCCAGTCTTGTTTCCTGTATTACAGTTCAGCAACATCCACTTCTCAGAGCTGCCAGCCAAGCCATTTCCTTTTCCTGGAAGGCCTTTCCCTTTGATTGCTACTCACCCTTAAGACTAGGAACAGGTATGGCCTCCTCCAGGAAATATGCCCTCAGCTCTCACCATGCTCTATGTTTCCAGAAAATACAATGCTAATGTCCATCATTGTGCTGTCTACTTGATAAGGTGTAACCATCTGTTCATCTCTCTCTTAAGGGGAGAATCATATTTTATTCATCTTTGTAACTACCCTACTCTCCAAATTTTCCACAATAATTCACTTACCAAATGTCTGAAGACACAAAGCCAACTATCTAACTACATTTGGACTTTTACTGCTGCTAAATCATTCTACCCATTTATTAAATTTCTTTAAAATGTTGCATAAGTGGTTTTCCATTCTTTTTGTGTGTGTGATACTGGGAATTGAACTCAGGACCTTACACTTGCCAGTCAGGCACTTGTGCCACTGACCCATATCCCCAGCCCCTGGTTTTCCATTCTAAAGTTACCATCTAGCTTTATCATAGGTTCACTCAGCCTTCTTTTTTACCACACTACTTTTTCCCAGTCCATTAAAAACCCTAATTATTCCATCCTTCTCTTATACTGAATCCTCCATCCTCATACTTATTCCTGTTTCTTACTGCATGCTCTGAGCAGTACTATTGCCAGGAGTTTTACCCTTAGCATCTTCTTTCATTCTTTCTCTACACTGCTCTTAGTAGTCTCATCTAATTTGGAGCTTCTACTCCCTCCTATGCAGGCAGCTCCTTATAACTGTCCTCGTGTTACTACCCTTTCTAATGGGCTGATAGACAGTTATTACAGCTACCTCAAATACAACATGTATTATAAAGTCAGAGCCCTTATCCTCTCTCCTGTCCCCAGAGTCATCCTGTTCCAACCCTCTTGCTTCTCTCTTTAACTTCTCCTTTCCAGTTCTACTCCTACTATGCCCAGTTTTATTATTTCCTGTTTCCCACAGACTACTGCAATTTTTATTTCTGAATTCTACTACAATAATGTAGTTACATCATACCCTTTGCTCACAAACAAGCCAACAAGTAAAATATGAAACAAAATCCTTTCCATGATCTCTATGTGGTTTGATGAAAAATACAGTGAATGCATAAATGTGTATTTTAAAAATTTATCACAGTAAAAGACACATTGCCATTAATCTCCACCAAGATTCTCCACTTCACTTCAAACACATTTGCCCATCATTCTTTCCGCTTTCTGAAGAATGTCTTGCAGTCGCCTATCATCTCTTTGGGGCGCTGTTGTGGCTGCCTTGATGTCCTGAATCAGTGAAAATGATTACTTTTCATGGACATTCTTATTTTGGGGAATAACCAGCAGGTGCATGGTGCCAGTTGCAGTGAATAAGGTAGATAAGGACACACCATCTTGTTTTCAATGAGCTTTTCTTCCACTGGGTGGCACCTGGTAATAGCACTCACTGTGTTTTTTAATCACACCTCACAAAGCCACTTATGACAAAGGACTTCCAGAACTGCTTTAGAAAATGGCAAGAATGCTGGGATGAGTCTGTTAGAAGTGAGGGGATTACTTAGGGTGGGGAATAGCAATGTGTCTTTTACTGTAGTAACAATTTTAAAATTAAAATACACACTGTATATTTTGATCAGCCTTTGGAGAATATGAGTTCAAATTCTCTGGTGACACACACAATGACTCTTTTACCTTTGGGTAAATAAGTAAATAAATATGGGTCTTAAACTATAGCTTTAGTGTTATTTTTCATTTCTCCTTTATAGATTTTGTATATGAACTTAGGAAAAATTGCTTATTCTTTATTTTTTCCTTACAGTTTTCCTCTCTTTAAGTCATTCTCTTTGCCTGCAAAGCTAATTCCCCAGTCTACTTATCAAACTCTACCAAAATTCTTCAATGCCCACTACAGGTAGTATGTAATCTATTAAATATTCTCTCCCCATAATGGTCTGATAAAACCTTTTTTTCTGTAAAGTCTCTTTTGTTCTCCATCTGTGTCTGTTAGTATTTACCAAATACTATGTTTTATTAGTTACTTGTGTGTCTCTCTCTTCTATCCTCTTGGTAGTTAGGCTCCCTGGGGGCAGAGATCATGTTTGTTTTATAACCTTTGCCTTGCTCCTTCCCCAGTATATTATCGGGGTAGCTTCTAACACAGAGAGTGCATTCAATGACTATCAAATAAATTTGAATCAAGTAGAAAGAATAAGACAAAAGTGGAGATAGCAAAATATAACAAAAATAATTATACTTACCTATGTGCAAAGAAAAGTAGAAGTTTGTGGGGTTGTGACAAACATAAGTGTTAGTAGGAGGGTGAACTGCTAAAAGGAAATTGAAGATAATTGTCAATAATTCCAGATCTGGAGGAGATCCAAGGACTTCTGCAATAATTTTCACAAATGATCTACAGACCTCTCGGGGCATGGATGTAAGCTGCCCCTCTTTATGTTCCTGAAAAAATAAAAATAAAATTGTCTTTACATTTAAAGAGAACTCTCAACTAACATTTTTCACTTAAGCAAGACATCCTTTTTAAGAGAATTCTATGTAGTTTACCACTCTAGTCTGATCATATTTACCATTCAATTGAGTTGCTATTTTTCAATTCAAGTAATCTTTCCATTAAAAATTCATTAAAAGAGAAAGCAACTTAGTTCTAGCCCACTTGTCTTATTAAACTGAAGCACACTCATGAGCAACGATTCAGAAGGCCAGTGCAAAGGTCCGGATTCTAGCTCCTTCAGTCATTACTGTGATCTTAGCTATACCACTTAACACCTTTCTGGTTCAGTTTGTTTGTTTATAATATAGACATAATACTAATAGTACTTCACAGGTTTATTATAAAGATTAAGTGACACAAACTCTTAGAACAGTGCCTTGCACATGGTAAGCTCCATACAGGTAGACTATCCCTTATCTGAAATACATGGGATCAGAAATGTTTCATATTTCAGAGGGTTTTTTCAGGTTTTTAAATATTTGCATAGACTTTATGGTTAAGCATCCATAATTGAAAAATTGAAAATGCTCTGGAATCTGCAATATTTTGAATGCGTGACACTGTGTAAATGTTAGTTAGGATTAGTATTATCATCATTATTACTATTACTATTATTTTGGCTTTCACTACTACAGGACTTACAGGGATTTCTAATGGACAAACCTAGTGACTATTAATATGTGCTGCAGTTTACAAAGCTCCTTCTCACAATGGCTCTATAATGGTAATTATCTCTTATTTCTAGAATATGAGGCTCAAACTAATTACTTAGCTAGCTTAAATTACATAGAAAATACTTCAATGTTTAAGTTATACTGCAACTATAACTTAAACTCAGGCCTCTGACCTGTTTCTACTGCATCATCTCCTGCTTGGAATAATGATTCTTGACAAGTAATTGTTAAAAATAAAGTCTGCTGTGAATTGCTTATATCCTCCAATTTCACCTCCCCAATGGATACCAGCTCGCTCCCAGATTAAGGGAGTCAGTAAACTTTGTCATCTTTCCTCTCCCTATTACCAAACAAAAAACTCTCTATCCACTCCTCTTCATTCATTCTTATTATGCACTGTGGCATCAGAATACTTAGAGGTATGTGTTGAGACAATTTAGTCTACTTCAGATTTAATACTAAGTTTACAAAAGAACACAAAATCCCTTTGCCAAGATCCCTTTGCCAACTGCTGAGTGGCCAGAGCAAGACAAGAACATATGTCTCTTAACTTTTAATTCAGAGCTGCTCTGTTACACCAGCTGGTTTTCCTCTGAATCATATCTCTTGTGTCTTCCCAACTCTCCTGCTTGTGTCACCAATTATTCATTCCTAGGCCCGTTCTAGTCCAACTTTCTCCAATCCTGCTCTCTCCACTGACTCCTTGGAAATAGTCTCTGGCCTCCTATTTCATTAAAAACAGCCTCTTGACCTTTGGTTAACACTATACTTTTGCTGGGAGACTTAAATCACATTTTTTCCTCACTGCTTCTAACGTTGTAACATACACACTACCTAAATTCCTGTCTTTTCAACATTAATGAAAGCTCCCAAGCCATGAAAAGTTTCCAAGTCTATGCCCTGTATTGGTTGCATGTTTCTGAACTTTCTACATAGATACCACCATCTTCTGTATGTGTTCTTGCCCTCTCTGCTCAACCCTGCCTTTAACTTTTCTGAGTTTCCTGATTTTTCTTCTACCGCTTTAATTATTCATTCCAAAGCTAAGTTTTCCTATTTCACACCCTGACAATGGATATTTCTTAAGGTGCAAGCCATACCCTCTGTGAGTTTCTCATTGTGTTTTTATTGAGGGCTTTTCTTGTCCCCCCAGTTTTAGTTTCTGCCGCTGAGTATGCTGCTGAATCCAAATACAAATGCATGAACCACAAAGCGCACACGCTCATTTTTTTGATGTTATCTTTTTTCTAATCTTATAGTTTGCAATTTGATATTACATGTGATTCCTCAATCTCCCATTTAAATAGAATTAAGTCCTATTAATTCTGTCCTTATAACTCCTTTCCTATTTGCTTCCTGATTCTTAGTTGAGGCTTGTTACACTATACTCAGAAGCTAATCTTCCCAAAATATCATTAAGACTTTGAGCTTTCTTAAAGGTAAATACTAAGTTAATTTCTTTATGTATTTCTTACAATACCTATCATAAAACTATGCATAGCCGTTAAACTGGGCATGGTGATGCACATCTGTAATTCTAGCACTATAGGAGGCTGAGACAGGATGACTGTAATTTGAGGCTAGCCTAAATAACTCAGCAAGACCTATCTCAAAATGAAAAAATAAAAATGGATCAGAGATGTAGCTCAGTGAAAAGTTCAATCACCACCACAATAAATGAATGAATGAATGAATAGCTATTAATTTGATAAGTGAACTCTTTGGATGAAGAAGGCTAAAGATACACACTTTTTAGGAAAAGAAAATGGTATTTGGATTTTTAGATTATTGTTATAAATAATATGGAAGTGAAAATATATATAATAAAATCTCCAAGTTGAAAAACGAAATAGGAACCTTATATTCTCATACAAATTTATTTCAAATTGGGCAATAAATTTCAAAGTGGATAAAGAAACACATTTAGAGAAAAACTGACATACACAACATTTAGTAAGCAAGAGGTCTGAGAAATCACTGCATTGCCTATCTGTTGTTTTGTTTTTTTGTCTTTTTGAGACAAGGTTTCAGTACACAGTTCAGGCTGGCCTTGAAGTCACTTTGTAGCCAAGCTGGCCTCGAACTTGCAGTGATTTTCCTGCCTCAGCCTCCTGAGTGCTGGGATTACAGGTGTGTGCTACTATGCCCAGTTGCATTGCAAGATAATTAATCTAATTTACATGGGGGACCAAAAAGGCAATAAAATACTTTTTTTTTTTTTTTTAAAGAACCAGGTAGCTGTGTGTGCCAGGTACTGGGACACTGGGTAGTGAACAAAAACCATATATCTGTCCTCAGAAGATTTACAGAAAGAAATAATACAAACTATAATCTCATAAACAACATAAAACTGCACATCATGTGCGCACAATAACAGTAAGAGTATAAAGGGGAAAGAGTTCATTTAGATGGCAAAAGCAAGGTATTTTTTAAAATCAGGAAATAAGTTTTAAGATGAGGCATGAAGGATAGGCAGGAGGTAACCAGATGAAAAGAATGGGAACAGCAACTCCCAAGGCAAAAAGAACATCACATGCTGGAAGTATTGGGAAAAGCCTCACTTGTGTAAGAGAAAGAATGCCAGGGAGCTGAGTAGTGTAAGAGGAGGCTGGAGCGGTCTTCAGGTCAGTGGTGGCTTGTCTCTGCATGTCCCCCAAAAGCCTCGTGTGGTCATAGGTGGGGCTTTTGGAAGGTGGCTGGTTCTAGGATGTATGCTGCTCAGACCAAAGATGTGATGCTAGGACTGATTCATGGTGTGAGGCTAGGATTAAGGCTGCCCTCCCCCGTGCGTGAGTGCTGCCCACTCCAAGGGTGGATAGCCTGGGTAAAATGTAAGGGACAGAAAGGAGGTTATTGTTTGTCACTTGCTGCTTGTCGCTTTCTGCCTGACTGCTCTACGATGCCCTTCTGTCAGGCTACCCTGCCTTGATGCAAGCCAACTATGAACTAAAACCTCTATGAACGGTGAGCTAAGTAAACCTTTCCTCTGTAACACTGGGTGTTAGGTATTTTGTCTCAATAACCAGAAAAGTAACTAAGACAAAATCATACAAGCTATCTCAAGGATATTGTTACATAGTTTGGATTTTAGCTCCTCTACAGTCAGAAATGCTTAGTGCGATTAAAGGACTAAAACCACAAAATGCTACTTATCCCATGAACATCTTATATTTATCTAATCTGACAAAATTCAGATGCCTCAAAAAATTTAAATATTGGAAAACAGTCCAATATATCAGACAACCAGATAAAAAGAAATTTAAAAAGAAAGAGAAGAAAATTAACTAGAAGCCCCAAAGCATGAACACTCCTATGTAACTCTGAAGTCACTGCCATCTTTTAACATAATATTCTGGATATATTTTTAAAATGCTAATTCTAGTACATAAAATAGGTCTTCAGCAAATTATATGTTTTGAAACAATAAATAGCTGTAAATTGTTATTTAAGGAACATGGAACAAATTAAGATTCATCAACTATGATAGTTGAAAAGACTACAAAATTATTCTTATATCCCAACACATGAAAAAATTTGGTAGTTTTGTTTTGTGGTTTTTCTTTTTTTGCAGTTTGACTTGGGAAAGATAGCAAGCATGAAGATCAAGAGGTAAGAATTGAAAACAAACATGGAGAGGACATAAGAAGGAAAAGAGGGAAAATTTCACTGTAAATTCCACAAAAATTTAATGTCTGTCATACTGAGTTATTAAGAAGAGAAACAACTACAAAATTACCTGCAAAACCTGACAAGTGAGTAGGAAGTGATGAACTGCTTGAGCCTTCAGTAACTGCTTAATATTAAACCACTGCTGGTGGTGTTCCACTCGAATGAGGACTTCCAGAGCTGCTAGCAGAGTTTCCCACACACCTTGCTGAGAAAATAAACACACACTAATTATCACAGTTACTGAACAACATGCTGCAGGTTTTTTAGAAGATTATATGTTCAATATTAAAGATTAAATTTGTCTGAGAAAGTAAATCTTAAAATTTATTCCCCAACTTTTCTTTCTTGCTGTATGTCATTCCTAAATACCTATATTGAATGCAATAGTGTATTAAGGGCTTTAGTACATTATCTTTTCTATGGCATTAAATGATACATAACTTTTTCAAAAGTTCAACTAGCTTAAGGGATTTATTCAAATTAAAGAAACACACACATTATAACTGTTTTCAAATAATTTTTTCAAAAAGTGGCATTATTTAAAATGGATAAATTTCAATGCTAAATTGTATCATAGTGCAAAAGATCAGCATTTTTAGATTTACTTACTTTTAAGCACAAATAGAAGTCTCTGCACTATTCAAACTGTGCACAGCATCCTTTGAACGTGACTTAAAATGCTCCCCCATATTGAATCAATGAAATTATCCATAATAGAGAAAAAGAAATTTCATAGATACTTATCTTACTCCCCTGATTGACCTTTCAACAAAGCTATTAACAAAAAACAAAATCAACTGCCATGAGCTGCAGGTCTTACTATTTCTTGTGTTACTGTTGGATAGTAATGAATAATGAAAAGTCCAATAAATTGACACTCTAAGTAAGGCCTTTCTCTTCATAAGGTAGAATCAAGATGCCCTAAAATAAGAGGCCACGTGGTAACTCCAAGACCAGGCAACCCAAGTATGAAAATTGATTTTCATACTTTCAGCTCTTACAAATACAGTAGTTCTAAAATAAAACAGTGCCAAAGTAAGTAAACAACCAATGACAAAACTAAACTTAGTTCAAAAATAATTAGATTTAAAAAAATCTTTACTTTAAATCCATGTAAATTATGTATATTGTTTTGAATTCAATAAAAAATTTTAAAATCAAGTAACTATAAACTTGCTGTTTTGAAATACTGACTATACTCACTGCCAAACATTTATTTTAGATCTTCCGATCTCCATTTGAGTATATTCCTTATTATATATTTATATTGTCTTTGATCTAATTTGTTTACACATACTACCCTTGCATTGATTTACTTTTTCTCTCTGCATTATTAAACATATCCATCTTCTATTTTTTTTAAATCTGAAAATTAATATTCAGAATGAGAAAAGAAATCACAAGTTACAAGATGCTAGGAATGTGGCTCAGTGGCAGAGCTCTTGCCTTGCACGAACAAATTACAAAGTCTAAAAAAACTGACAAATTCCATCAATACTCACAAAATACTGTACAGAAAAATGGCAGTAGTTTAGTTAGTTTTTTTGGCATTTCCTTTTAAAACTTTCCATTGGTGACTGCATTATCTTTGATTGCCTCTTAATTTAACAACAATTTTATAATTTTCTATAGGATGAGTAGAAAAATAATTCTCTTCCCTCTAGCATGTTTAAGCTAAATTTATTTTTATTAATGATAGATTGGAAAAGGTTTCTCAGCTTCACAACTCACAGTTGGCAATGTATGGTTTTTAGGCACTGCTGCCAAATTAAGGAATAATAAAGTTTTTAAAACCCTAAAGGTGTATACTCAGAATTGCTCTTCAGATAATTATATCTTCTGGTAATGTTGTTATATTCTACATAATTCTAGGTAATTTATTTTCTTGAAAAAATCACCAGTTAGCACACTGCCACACTTCAGGGAACAGTCTATACTAGAACTGAGCGGCCTGTCTGAGCCGCTGCCATGAGGCCTGTTGCAAGCTGGGGCAGAAAGGAAACAGCACTTACTCCCTCGTCGGGGCCTGTGAAGGCTGGTGCCCTGCCATTCCCAGTGTGAGGCCCTGCGCCCAGGCCTCTGATCTCTCTCTGCTGTTCACGTGATGAAGCTTTGCCCTACATCATGACCCAGGCTCCGTGCCCTACCCACATGGCTTCCCTACTCAGAAGGGTGTCCATTTCTCTCTTCTGGACCCAGAACCCTAGACGGCTAGAACCTTAGTGTATCATTTATACTAAATGCAAACCTCCAACAGACCCAAATGATCTCATGTGCTCCTTTCTTAGTGAAGTCTTCTGACCCAGTCCAAGTTCTGATCCTGACCTTCTAGCTTGGCACACCCATGGTAGTTCAAAACTTTACACAGGAAATAACCATCAAATTTCCACTTATAACTAACATTCCATTGAAACAGTAAACTCATTTTTCTTTAGAAGACTGATTAGGTAAATATTTAAAAGTCCATGCTTCTGGGGCTGGTGACATACCTTAATGGCATGGCACCTGCCTGGCAAGCACAAGATCCTGAGTTCAATTCCTGGTGCAAAAAAAAAAGAACACACACACACACACACACACACACACACACACACACACACACAAAGTACATACTTCTAGTCACAATTGCCAAAATGTGGAAGTAACCTCAGTATCCCTTGACAGGTGAGTAGTTAAGCAATACAGTAGGTGATATAAATAAATAAATGGAATGGAATGGAATATTATTCAACTTTAAAAAGAAAGGAAATTCTGACATACTACATCTGAATGAAACTTTGAGGATATTATGCTAAGTGATACAAATTAATCATAAAAAGACACCATATGATTCTACTTATATGAGACAGAGTAGTGTTACGACTTTTATCTAAATGTCCCCCCAAAGCCTCATCCACTCACAGGTGGGGCTTTTTGGAGCTGGCTGGACTCAAGGTGTGCGATACTGGGATTAAGTGTGTGTGGCATTAATTTAGGCCATTAATTGGAATTCGCACAGTTCTGGGTGTGGATAATGGAAGCCCCCACCCTGGGTATGGGTTGCACCAATCAATAGATATACAGTTTGGGTAGAACATAAAGAGAGAGAGGGAAGCAGGCTATAGTTTGTTGCTGTTTGCTGCTGCATCACTGTCTCCTGCCTGCTTTGCCATGGACTATTTCTCTTCTGTGATGCTCCTCGGCTATGCCACCCGGCCTTTGAGCCATATAACTATGGACTAAAACCTCTACAAACTGTGAGCTGAAATAAACCTTCCCTCCTTTAACTTGTGGGTATTGGGTATTTTGTTCCAGCAATGAGAAAAGTAAGACAAGTAGTCATAGAGTCAACAAGTTCAATTTGCCAGAGCTAAGGAGGTGTGGAGTGGGAACAAATACGGCGTTGTGGTTTTGCAAGATGGAAAGAATTATGGAGGCAGATGGTGGTGATGGTTGTATGACACTATGAATGAATTTAATACCAGTGAAATGTATACTTAAAAATGGTTAAGATAGTAATTTTGTCAGATGTATTTACTACAATAAAAGAACGAAAAGAAGTATATATTACATGCCTGTGCTTTATTCCATATCTTCCAGTCAAGCAGCAGCTCCTCTAACAGTTTAACATCTTGGATTATAGCATTAGACTCTACATCCAATTTAAACTCTCCATTCTCATTGATGTAAATAATTTCCTCACCACAGCAACCCTCAAGAAGCGTCTATGGAAAATAAGTATTAACACAAGATGCATTAGTAACTGATTTACCAAACAAACAAATAATAAGCCTTCAACCTTAGCAGCCATAACACTAATTCAAAGGAAATAGCAAATAATTCAACATTTTACAAAGTATGTTTGTTTTGTAAAATAATTCAAATAAATAGAAAATCCAAACTTCAAATATTTTAAAGTGACTACTTGGTTTCAAACCTACATTTTAAAATTGATTTAAATAATCTAATCTTATTTAAAGAATAATTTCAATTTCTTTAAATTAATCTGCTGCCAGTAAAGGATTCATGCCATACATATATGCATTTTGTGGTTTTAAAAGGGGTGGGAGAAAGGGTAAGGAATCATCTTCTGCTGTAATACCATCACCCTCAGAGAGATACATTTACAATGTTAACAGTATTTATAGCTGAAGTATTTAAATGTACAGCAATGCAGGATCATAATAGAAACTAACACAGATGTCTGTAACTTTAAAAACTATCTGCAGTAATATCGGGGGCTGCCATGTACATCTCCAGTGCTTGGGGAACTAAGTTTTCTTCCGTAACTGTGGGAGTAAAGCAGATAATCTCATCAATAACAGAAGAGAGGCTGCCCTGGGGAATACGTTTTTTCCTTTTCTGAAATGCTTTTTTAAAAAAAGAAAATATAATTATTTAAATGATGAAAAGACCAAAAACCAGTACTTGGCTTAATTTTTTTTTTTTTTTTTTTTTTTTTTGCGGTACTGGGGATCGAACTCAGGACCCTGCGCTTGCTAGGCAAGCGCTTATTCCACTGAACTATATCCCCAGCCCTACTTGGCTTAATTAAATATACACTAATGAACTACTTTCATTTTTTTCAGGAATAACTGAAACATAAAACTATTTTATTTTTGGTACTGGGAATCAAATTCAGGACCTTGTGCTTGCCAGGCAGGCACTTGTGCTGCTGAGCTATATCCCCAGCCCAATATAATTAGCAGACTTTAAAGAAAGATGAGCATAGTCATTATAGTAAATTTTATGAGGTCATACCTTCAAAATGTGAAAGCCAACAATGCATTTTTGTTTGATCAACACCTGATGAATCATGGAAAGTCCATTGCAATTGTCTAATTCATGTATTCTCTGTTGGTTGTATTTAATTAAACACAGTATAACTCGTAGTGCTAATGCCTGAGTTTCTTCGCAGTCACTCAATTCAACAACCTAAAAACAAAAAGTGGATGTATTTTTTTCCTAATCTGTTCAGAGTAAAAATTCAACATGTGTGATTATCTACCATAGTGTCATAAGCTTAACATGTGTGACTGCCTACCATAGTGTCATAAGCAAGTTTAGTTGCTATGAAAGTAATTCCAAGAGTGTACAGAGATAACTCTGAGCCCTCCAGACAGAGAGAAGACAGCCTGGCAGTTGAGCCATGCCTGGAAGGCAGGGATAAAAGATTTTCAGGGCACAGCCAGGGGGGAGTGAAGGTCTAAAGTGAAGTTCATGGTACATCCAGGAGACTGCAGGTGGCCTCTTTGGTTGAAGATCAGGCTGAAAGGCAGGCTACTCACGTGAGGATTTTAAGGAAACTAAATTTTATTTTTTATAAGGGAAGAGAAAGGATACAAAAAGAAATTTCTAAGCTTTAAATGTGAAAGTATACTTCAAAAGTCTTATTGGCAAGATTCTTAAGGTAGATAAGATTTAACCATTTTCTTAAGAATCTAATCACTGAGTACAGTATCCATAACAAGCTTATATTCAATACCTGGAAGAAAGAAGAAAAATCAAGGATCACAAAATATTGATGAGGAGTTAAGTGAGGAGATTTTAATTTTAAAACAGCATGGCAACATTTAGATACTAGATGGAAAAAAAGTATTGAAAAAGAGCAAGAGAAGACAAGACTGCTTAGTGTTCCAAAGTATGGAACACGAACACCAAAAGCTGATATGTCTCATACTGTAAAATTAACCAAAGGCAGGCCTATTAAGGAAAATAAACAAGTTAGGGAGACAGTATGAAAATCTGCTGTTTTAGAAGTTATATTTAAAGAGAAAATGGCATTCTGAGGATGAAGGAAAATAAAGATTTTGATTATACAAAGATATGGACCAGAGAAAACAGAAATGATTTGTACCAAAGTGAGACTATTTGTGCCCCTACAGTGGACTGAGCAATCCCTGAAATAGTTAATATATAATTATTAACTTCTCACTCTTTATCAGAAAAGCTAGACTCTACCATCAAACAACTAAATACAACAGATAATTTATTCTAAAGTACTACTTAAGGTCGGAGTAAAATTTTTTGTATTTCTCTTCTTTATAGAAAAACCCTCCAAACACAAATAAATCAAAAATATTTTCACTTATTTGTTGACCCTTAGTTTCCTCCCATGTATTAGGAAACTTAAGGGATAAAAATTTCACAAACATCATTTTAAAAAATATATTTCTCTCCTAACATTACTACAGCAAGCATTTTTCTTTCCCAATGCAATTTAAAGTACATTTAACATTTAATTGTTCCAATTATATTTTTGGATAATAGAGAAATACTACAAGCTTCATAAATTAGAAAAAACCCACAATTACCTGTGGCAAAAAGCTTGTTATCTTTAATATGTAATTTATTATCTGAAACATTTAATAAAGTTGGGTGCAGCATGTTTTGGTAACCCACAAGAAACTCATCAACAACAAAGAAGGAGTTTCTCTTTAACAAAATTATTATCAGTGGATCTTACCCTAGCAAAGAGAAAGACAAATATACCAGTTCCACCAATCTCATGCAGGATGCCTTGAATAGTACTACATTTAGTAGGCTGGAGGCTCTTTATCTGGGGAGGTTCTAGTAAGATGCTCTGGACTTCTTTTGAGCTGAAGGGTCGTTGAGAGAGCTGGGTTTTCACGTGACTCTTGAGTCTAATCACTGGCTCATAGATGGTATACTGAGCAGGAAGGTATGTTGTATAAACAATTGAAAGACTTTCCTGAAACACAAATTTTTGTAAATATAGTTACAAAACAAAGTTTAAAACCTTAGTTGTCAACTATCAAGTAAACATTTCAGAGTAGAAGGACACTCAGCTAGTCTGTCTTTATTTTAGAAAAGACAGCTATTACACTGAACAAAGATAAACATGACACACAAGGCTGCTTCCCACAGAAGAAATGACCAGTGTCACTGAGCTGTGACCAATCCCAAACTACTTCAAGACTGAGAAGGGCTCCAGTTTGATCAACTTAGAATTAGCGCGGGAGTATATTTACTGTTAATACAAATAACAGCTAAGTGTAATGCCTCATTGATTATATACTGGGTCAATTTACCCAAAATTTTGCCATGGATTTGCTCATGGGCTGGTTACTCATTTAAAAATGACTCTAAACTATATTTTTCTGTTACAGTGAAATTCTATACTGTCAGCACAACTAGGGAAAAGTCAATAGAATTTTCAGTATTTCTTCCATGCAGAGAATAGTTTCAATCAACTTCTGACTCCATGTCTAGCTTCTCTGAGTTTCTTTAAAGACTAAGGTAAATTTTAAATTCAGACTGTACTTGGATGTGATCTCAATAGCAGCAGCTGCTGAACCCATGCTCAGGGAATGTCTTGTACATTTAACATCTCACAGAAGTTGGTGGAGATCTTGGGTTTAGGTCACATAACTCAAGGCAATTAAGTACAGTTTCATTAGAAATACTACTGGCCTGCTTGGGCACCAATAAAACCAACCACAGTCTGTTGTATATAATTTTACTGGAAAAGCAAAGTTTCTGGCCTGCGGCAGTCACCATCAGAAAGTCAGACATCATATCTTGACAGGAGTGCATCACCCCTGCCTTAACCTCTTCGAGGTCTCATAGACCCCCAAATAATTTGCTTTCTAAAATGTTTTCACATAAAACCCTTAGAATATGACCTAAATTATATTCAGGGAAAAACAAAAGCATTAAGGAAATTATTTTCATGAAAGCAAAACAAAACAAAAAACTAGACAACTAAATTATTAGTGGAAAAAATACTTGTAATGCACCTCAGTTTCCCTAAAGCAGAAGCTTTTAAGGTGAGGTATAAACATCACTCATCTGTGAGGATGATTCAGAGAAGCTAGGACATGGAGCCAATCATCACTGATGATGATGATGATTATGGGAAAGGTAAATTCTTGAGCCACACTTTAGATCTACTACATCTAACACAGCAAATCTGTGCTTGAGTGAGCCCTATGGGTGATTCTGATGTACTCTCAGTTTTGAGAGCCAGACTACTGAAGCACATTTTCTCAAGCAAGGAACATTTTGGTGGGATCATTCTTCATTGCATAATAGTGCTCAAGAACTATAAATCATTTAGAATCCCTGGTCTCCATCCAGTAACAGCTGACAAGTAAAACCTATTTGCCACACACCATTGTAAGTATTCTTTTTGGATAAAAAGGTTATACACCTCATGTCAGAGCCTTAGGTAAATTCACAGTCATTTACTCTATATCTATTCTACCACAGACATACACTTAACACTATTTAAAGACAGATGAGTGTTTTATTACAATTTCTCCCTTAAGTGTTACGGTTTTAAAATATACTCTATTTTGATTTGAAAATGAATACATTCCGAAATGGGAGCCTCCAAGAAAGAAGTACTCCAGTCTACAATTATACTTCCCATAGGAACAAGAGAAGGAGGAACAGTTTCAAAGCCAGATATACTAGATTTTAGTAGTTCTTCCAACACTATGAAATCTCAGTTTTCTAAATGCTACTCATGAAAAATTCCCACCAGTAGCTGCTAAGCTGTATATGGGTAGAACAAAATATTAAAATAATTAAAAAAGCAATAGAGTCTCATTTTAGAAATACTCTGAAGATAAAATTTATAATTTTAATTGATACCAATAAATTGTCCAAAACCTGAATACATACAATTAAAACTAATGTTATAAGTGAATATTACTATTTATTTTTAGGCATGGAAACAAAACATAATCAGCAATATTTTTAAGAGTATGTCAGAATAAAAACTGTTACATTTTCATTGCATCATAAAAATTTTTTCCTGAATGATTAGTAGATATAAAAGAACTGATAAAATTACTACAGAAATATAATTCTAAGACAAAAGGATATAAGTTATAAGATGTATTTCAAATTTGTTTCAGAAAAAATATTGTAAGAAAATATGGAATAAAATTTTTAAATCTTTAGAAATATAATTCATTGCTAATCACACATTTCAATAAATACACAAAGTTTACTAAAAAGACTTAAAATTAAAACTTACCATTAAGAGACCAATGTCCACACCCTTCTTGCTCATAAAAAGTTCTCTGACTTGTTCGCATCGCAACATGTCCTTATTAATGTACTTGGAGGAGTCATTCACAGGTTCGCCATACTTACACGGCGTCATAGATGTGTAATCAGGCCCACAAGCATATAGGTAAAAGGCCTCTTGTGAACCAATCTTAGCCCCTGGAGAGTAGAAAAGTAAAGTGACTTATTTAAAACACTCAAGCAGAATTTTTAATAAAATTTTGATTTGAAAACAAATACATTCTGAAATGGTAGCCTCCAAGAAAGAAGTATCTCCAGTCTACAATTATACTTCCCATAGAAACAAGAAAAGGAGGAACAGTTTCAAACCCAGATATACTAGATATATATAACAAGATATTTTTCTCAAATTTTTTAGTTGTTCATGTGTCTGATAAAAATTGATAAAGCTTGAATTTCCAAATTAGTAAAATGAGAATAATCTATAACGATTATGATAAAAGATGAATTGATATGTGTGAAGTTAATTGTGAGGCTTTTGAAAAAATATAATTTCTATTTTATTTTACTGCTTAAGCCAAACAAGTCTTTGGTTTTGTTTAACTTTGCTTTTTAAATAAATGTAAACTATATCTTGGTAAATTCTGTTTTTAAATGATATTTGAATTGATACATTTATTTCTTCTGATATAGTCAATAAACACTTAATGCCACTAATGCTAGGTTCAATGAACATTTTTAAAAATGACATGGTACATTTTTTCCCTAAAATTTGGTATGTGAATAGGGCACACCTAAAATTACAGATAAAAGAGATAACCATTCTAAGTTTACTAGTCATGATACTGTATTTTCCAGGATTGTAAAATAATATTGGCTTAATATATGGAGGGAGGGAGGGGAGGGGATGCATTTCCATATTAAATGTACACATTACTTATAAGACATATTTAAATTATAAAATGTTAAAATACTTTAGAAATGTATTTTAGAATTTTGGAAATACAGTAATTATTAAAAACATGTGATGGAACAGAAATCAACTTTTTAGTCAGGTTAATTTACTTAGTGTAACACCTGTTAAGTGAAAGAAAAATTTGGAAATACTTCAAAGGGGAAAATATACCATTAAAGAGGAGCAAATTTCCCAGGTCCCATTTTCCAGCCAATTGCAAAAACTCTTCTTGGGATGATAAACAATGGCCGATCATGCAAAATGTTTTATTGCTATCAGATGATAAACTTGTTTTTCTTGGAAGTGTAAAATCCAAAGTGACATCAGGCTTCCTACATTTAAAACAAAGTTATATAATTACTTCAGGGAGTACTAAAGTATGTTTAAAGTGTGAATGTTTCATGATGGGACATTCTTGAACAATTTTTCTTGGTTCAGTATTGGATGGCTGGTAAAAAGGACAGACACAGGCTGATTCTACAGCCTCTTTGGTTACAGGTGCTGTGGTCCACAAGCCACAGAAAGCAGGAAGCAGATGTCTGGGCACATTCCTGTGGGAAGCATGATATTTGCTTGATATTTGCTGCAAGTTTTCTTTGTCATTTCACTTCTGCATCTATGCCTTCTGGGTTTACAGATCACACCCACCCCCACCCCCATATTACCATTTTGACAACAATTTCTAAAATTGTGTCTTTTATGAAGTCTTCAAAAACTAATCATAAAAAGAATTACATAGCAATGAATTCCCACTTCAGAAAAACAAAACAAGTGCAAATAAATAATCCTATCCTGCACCTCAAGCTTTTAGAAAAAGAGCAAGTCAAGCCCAAAGTCCAAAGAAGACAGGAAATTATAAAGCTCAGGGCAGAAGTTAATGCAATGGAGACTAAAACAAACAATATAAAGAATTAATAGTCAATGAGAACCAAAGAGTTGGTTTTTGAAAAAACAAAATTGATTAACCCCTAGTGAATCTCATTAAAAAAAGGAAAGAAAAAGCTGAAATATATGCAATAAGGAATAAAAGGGAGGAACTCACTACAGATCCTGTAGAAATCGAGAAGATCATCAATACCTACATCAAAAATCTTTACTCTCATAGGATAGAAAACAAGAGGAAATGGACACATTTCTAGATATATATAAATTACCAAAGCTGAAGGAAGAAGATAAAAAACCCTGAATAACTCTATATCAACCAGTGAAACAGAAAATGTAGTAATAATAATAAAAAAAACTTGCCAATGAGGAAAAGCTCAAATCCTGATGGATTCACAGCTGAATTCTACAAGGGATGTAGAGAAGATTTAAGGCCAGGAATTTTCTCCAACTCATTCATAGAGGCAAGCAGTATCCTGATACCAAAACCAGAGAAAGATCCAACCAAAAAAGAGAACTACAGGCCAACCTCCCTAATGAATATAGATGCAAAAATTCTCAATAAAATACTAGCAAACAGAATGCAACAAATCATTAAGAAGATTATATACACTATGACCAAGTGAGATTTATTCCAGGAATGCAGGGATGGTTCAATATATGCAAATCAATTAATGTAATACACCATATAAAAAGAGCCAAAGACAAAAATCACACAATGACCTCAACTGCTGCAGAAAAAGCTTTTAATAAAGTTCAACACTCATTCATGATAAAAAAAAAACCATGCAGAAAATAAGAACAGATGGTCTTTACCTCAATCTGATAAAAGCCATCTATGACAAACCAACAGCTAACATCATTCTAAATCATCAAAAATTGAAAGCTTTCACTTTAAAATCAGGAACAAGACAAGGATGTCCACTGTCACCACTCCTATTCAATATAGTTCTGGAAATATTAGCCAGAGCATTAGACAAGAGAAGAAATAAAAGGAATAAGGATAGGAAAGGAAAAAGTGAAATTATTATTTGCAGATGACATGACACTCTACATAGAAGACCCCAAACACTTCACCAAAAGGCTTATAGATTTAATAACCAAATTCAGTAGTGCAGCTGGATACAAATTCAATACTCAAAAATCAATAGCATTCCTGTACACAAATAACAAACTCACTGAGAGAGAAATTAGTGAAACCACATCTTTCATAATAGCACCTAAAAAAATGAAATACTTAGGAGCCAATCTAACAAAAGAAGTAAAAGATCTATACAGTGAAAATTATAGTAGTCTGAAAAAAGAAATTGAAGAGGATTTCAGAAAATGGAAAGATATTCCTTTCTCATGGATAGGAAGAACCAACATTGTGAAAACGGCCATACTCTCAAAATTGTTGTACAGATTCAATGCAATCCCAATTAAAATACCATTAGCATAGCTCATAGATCTAGAGAAAACATCCCTAAAATTCACCTGGAATCAGAAGAGGTCTAGAGTACCAAAAGAAATCCTGGGAAACAAAGACAAGGCAGGAGGCATCACAATCCCTGACTTGAAATTACACTACAAAGCTACTGTGATAAAATCAGCATGGTACTGGCAAAAAAACAGACCTGAAGATCAATGGAACAGACCAGCACATGCAGACACAGCCACAAACACACTCAACCACCTTCTCTTTGACAAAGAGGCCAAACATGTTCAATGGAAGAAAGATAGCCTCTTTAATAAATGGTGCTGGGAAAAACTGGCTTTCCACATGCCGAAGACTAAAAACTAAACCCATGTCTATCACCATGCACTAAACTAAGGTAAAAATGGACCAAAGATATAAATATCTAAACAGAAACATTAAATTTACTGGAAGAAAAAGTAGGTAAAAATCTTGAAGACATAGGAGCAGGCAGAGAGTTCATGAACAAAAACCAAACTGCATGAGAAATACTTCAAAGATTCAACAACTGGTATCTTATCTTATTGAAAAGTTTTTGCACATCAAAAGATATCACCAACAAAGTAAAAAGAGAACATATGAATTGGGAAAAAATTTTAGCTGGAGCTAGGGCTATAGCTCAATAACATAAGTGCCTGCCTGGCATGCGCAAGATCCTGAGTTTGAACCTAAGTACCACCAAAAAAAAAAAAAAAAAAAAATTTGCTAATTTCCCCTCAGACAAAAGAACAAAAGACTTCTATCTAGAATATATAAAGAATTTTTAAAAATCAGGGCCCCAAAATTCAAAAACCCAATCCAAAAATGGGCATCTGAGATGAATACACATATCTCAGATGAAGAAATACTAATGCCAAATAAATATATGAAAAAGTGTTCAACATTACTAGTCATTCAAGAAATGCAAATTAAAACAACACTGAGATTCCATCTCACCCCAGAAAGAATGGCTATCATTAAGAAATCAACCAATAACAAATGCTGGAGAGGCTGTGGGGAGAAAGGAACACTAGTCCACTGCTGGTGGGAGTGTAGACTGGTGAAACCACCGTGGAGATCAGTGCGGAGAGTCCTCACAAAACTAGGATTAGAAGTCTTATTTAACCCAGCTATTCCCCTTCTGTCTACTTTCCCAAAAGAACTGAAAATACCATATCACAGCAACTTATGTGCACCCATATTTATAGCAGCACAATTTGTCATTGCTAAATCTTGGAAACAACCCAAATGCCCATCAACTGAGGAACAGATAGAAAAGAGGTGGTATTTTTATCCAACAGAGTATTATTCAGCTATAAAAAAGATAAACTTGAGATTTTCATAGGTAAATGGATACAACTAGAGACCATACTCATAAGTGAAATAAATCAGACGCACATGTGTAAATAGCATAGTCTCCCTAATGTAAGAACAAGAAAGAGTAAATAAAACCCAAAATGTACAATAGATAACATGAACAGGAAACAAATTGCTCCAAAGAAGAAACAACTGGGATTAGGGAAAGAAGAAAAAGAAAGAAAGAACTAAGGCAATGTATATATATGGAGAGCTGGGATGACTGTACTGCTGATGTCTGGTGATTTATTGAAAGGAACAGTTAATCCTTAATTTTTTTTATATTTTGACCAGTTTTGCATGCTTATCTGAGCAACTGATGTGAAGACAACAATATGCGACATAACAACCAATGGTGAACTCCTACCATCCTGTCTAGTGAAACTCTGCATTGTGTCTAATGTTTTTTTAAATTATTATTTTTTTATCCTCTTTAATGGTTTGATCAATGTTCCATTCTTACATCTGGTAATCTGAGCAACTTCGTTGAAGATAATATGTAATATAACAACCAGTCTTAATTCCTATCATTTGGTTTGAAACCCCATGTCATTTTTAATGTCCTTGTTTTGTTTTGTTTGTCTTTGCTATTATTCTTTTTTAACTATTCTCTTTAAAATTAAAAATAAGTAAATAAATAAATAAAAAGAATTGCTTCTCCAAGTTTCACTGTCTAACCACTAAATGCCAATGGTTTTTCCAATGCTAAGGATTACAGAGCTTTTGATTAGTCTCTTCTTTTTTCTGCATGGATAAAGGTTACAGAAATGCTGACAAAACAAAGGGTATCAGCGAAGGTAAAGTAAGGCTTTCTTATAGAAGGACACACAACAGGTGGGAAGACTTCATCATTTAATGAAGCTGCTGCATGCCAAGGTCCATCATCTCTATTTTAATAATATCTTAAATTTAGTAATAATACGGGTAACCTATCAAGACAAAGTCTAAATAAAGTTTTTGAACAAGATGAAGACTTAGCAAAAGTCAAGACAGTAATTCTTCTTGATTTTGGTACCAGGAATTCAACTGAGGACCTTGTACTTGCCAGGCAGGCAGGCGCTGTGCCACTGAGCTACAGCCCTGGCCTGGTTAGTTCTTTAAAGAAATTCAATTTTATATATATTTATTATTTATTCTTTTAATATTCTCTGGTTCCTATTTAAGTTTAACTATTTTATAGGAATATTTTTTAATAAAGGAAAGATCTGAAATCTACAACAATCTTTTTGGATCAAATAAAAGGCCATGACTGAAACACTACCGCCACCTAGTGACACTAACTTAATATGGTTTTTAAAGATGGAAATCAAATGGAAAATAAATTCACCAAATATCAAGTACCTACTACGTGCTATATATTTCTACCAGATCTGTGAATTGTTCATCAAGTAACACTTAATATATTCATAAGTTGTTTTTAGTCATATATTATTAAAGCGGCCTCTTGAAATATATTCTTTGTAGAAACTATAGACTGGAAAATTATAAAGACAACAAAATTTGAGTCAAGAGGATATTTTTGGTCCTTGGTCACTTGTTCACTGCTCTGGAATCACTAACTTGTACCAAATGGCAAAAAAAAAAATCCCTTCAAAGGAATGTAGGAATAATTGGGAGGGTATAGGAAGAGGGACTTGTGAATCAAGTGACTACTATGTGCTCAGTAACTCCAGAACTGCTCAAGACAGTGACCTAATCTTTCTCTCTAACCCTGACTAAAAACCAGTCTATGACTCCTACACATGTCAGGTGGCCTGATTCAGGGCAAGGCTGAGGGGCAGGAAAGCCCAGGGTTAGAGTGTGAGCTAGTGTGAGCTCTCTCTGGGTGTTCAGCCTTGGTTCAAATTTCAGACATGGACAAGCTGACTCACCCCACTTTGGGTCTCTGTTGACTATATGTGAAGTAGAGATAATAAGATATGTACTTTGTAGTGTTTGGGAAGGATGAAATGAGGTACCTGAAAAGTGCTTAAAACAACACCTACCACAAGGGAAGAGCTCAAGAATGAGGACAGAGTCCAAGTGGAGAAAGGCTGTCTACTCACGGCCCCTGCCCAAGGCCCATTGATTCTGCAGACTAATTTACTGGCTGGCCACAGCTCCCACACAGGTGTGGGCAGGTGTAAAGACTGAGAACTTTCCAAGCAGCATTTTATTTGAAATATTAAAATTAGGCTTCAATAATATGTTTTCTTAACTCAGTGAAACAGAATTGAACTCTTCATTTCCAAAGCCTGCTCTTCTCTGTGGAAGCCACCACGCACTGGCACTGGCGGCATCCACAGCCAGTTGTAAGTCCTTTCTCCCCTGCCTTCCTCTATTACTGAAGCCTGATAGCTGTAAGAAATAACACCTGCAGCATCCTACACTGTGGACTGGCACACGGTGCTTCCTCAGCAAATTATGTGATGAATTAATGAATAAGAATAGGCTAATTTGTGCTAAATGTATGTTACATCTGTGGTCTACTCACCTTTGAGTGATTTTTAAGAGAATGATGAAATAATACAAATAAAGTACTTAGCCAATTAATCTGAATTTCTTGTGGAGTCATT
Organism: Dinomys branickii; assembly: GCA_004027595.1. Classification (NCBI taxonomy): domain Eukaryota; kingdom Metazoa; phylum Chordata; class Mammalia; order Rodentia; family Dinomyidae; genus Dinomys; species Dinomys branickii. The sequence continues at coordinate 27,937 of PVLD010009382.1, forward strand.
TCTATAACAGATGAGCTTAAAAGACAAAATTATAGATTCTCTTCCTTGATCTAATACACATTATACATAAATGTCTACATGTCCAGGTTTCCTGCACACTTCTCAAACCCAAATACAGTCTCCAATCAGTATCTACAGCGTTGGCTCCAGAAGTCCCCTCACCCAACTTCCTGCCACAGATAGCAGAATCTGAGGCTGCCTAAGTCCTTCACATAACATGGCTTATTTGTATATAAACCACATATATTTTCCTGTAACTTTAAATAATCTCTAGACTATTTATGCCTAATACAATATAAGTGCTTTATAAATTGTTACACTATATTGCTTAGGAAATAATAATTTTAAAAGTGTACATGTATTCACGATACACATCAACTTTTTTTCCTTCAATATTTTCAATCAGAAGTTGGTTGAACCCACAGATGCAGAACCCATGCTTACAGTGGGCCAAATGTACTAATTTTCAACAGTTATGTCTATAGTAGATGTATTTTATATGATAGTGACAAATAGAAAAAATCCAACTCGATAAATTCCTCTGTTAATTTTACTTACAGTTTTCTATAATGTATTTCAGGAATTACAACAGACTAATTAAACTTAAAATTGTAACTGAGACTAATATTTATTTTCTAAAAAAGCTTCATACCTCTGTCCAGAAACCCATATGGAGATTTTCCCATAGACATTCTTTTTCCCTTGGGACTGCTGTAGGTACGTGAGCACTAAATGTTGCCATTTGCTTGGGAGGAAAATATTTTCTTGTGATTCAACCTGTGCTAATAAAACAGCTTTCATGTCATCATTTGAATCCATACATACACTGCAGATAAAGAAAAAAGGGCACAGGCTTAAAACATGAAAGTCCTGATCTCAGCATTTAACAGAGACAGCAACTACAAATATTTGAGATTAAAAATCACTTCCATTTTAAACAGGCTTAAGAGTCAGCAATTCTTTGCTTTATAGCATAATTTTCTTAGTTATTTTATTCTATTATTCAATTTATGAAATAAAATAATTAGGCTTATTGGCTGGCATAATTTCCAGAAATCAATTTATAAAAAATTTTATAAAACTTTTTCTATTTAGTTACTACCTTTTTAGAAATTGTAATATAATATCCAGTTCATATAAAAATTAATACACATTATTATAAATATCTAACTACTAGAAGATACCGATGGCCTAACCTACTTTAAAAGATTATTGCACTGATGAGATGATGTATATAAAGAACCTAGTAATATTTATAACATTTAGAAATAATATATTCCTAAATAACATACTAGTTTTAGTTTGGAGTTTTATATCATACTATTTAAACATTAGTACAAATAAAACACATATCTATACTTTTAATAAAAAAGACAATAAAAAGGGTAAGACAGCAAAAATGTAAGCTATTAAGTATATAATCTAAATGGAAAATATCTATCTGCTAATAACAATATCTGAAGACCACTGCAAATGTCAAAGAGTTTTCTATCTTCATGGAATAAATACTTCAGTGAGTATGTGATCCAAAATCTAATAGAATATTCACCTCATTTGGAATTTACTTATAGATTTTTGGGGACAATACTATACTACTTTTAGTTAAGTGGTACTAATAATTGTTATAATGTATTTCCTTTTTCTAAATAAAACATTTTTCTTTTGCTATCATGATCTTTACAAACAGATTTCACATTAGTACATCTTAAGTTACTTAAGTACATAATCTATTTGTTAATAGTTTAGGATGAACAATACCGAAAGATTAAAGTGCCATTATGTGGATCAGCCCACACTTGGATCATCAACGCTTTTGATCCCAGTGAAATTAAATGAAGACAGCCTTCTTCTGTAAGTCTTTCACCAGGGTTTATGTACTCTGTACCCTCTGGTCTATCACTCTCTATGAGAAAAAGACATTATAATGGTTAGTAAAACAGTTCATAAAAATGAAGTGAAAAAGTGAATTTAAAAGCATACAAAGCACACTGGTTCCTTTGTAGCAGATTATTTACCTAGAGTGTCTGAAGCCGACCTGTTCCAAACATTTTCAGAGTTCATATATTAACTATAGAAAGCACAAAGGATGGAAAACAGTAATTGTTTTGGAAATTATTAAATGTTTAAAAATATATGACTAAGGACAACTGTGAGCATGACTGCTGTGATTCCACTGTGATGACTTAACAAGGATCTATACCAAGTTGCTTTTATCAGTGGGATTGGACCGCTATAACATCACTGATGCTGGCCCAAGGAGGCACACGCCATTCTCACATGCTTCATACTACCAAAGTTCACTATATAGTTATCACAATAGCATGATTTTTAAAAATTGATCATATTAAAACTACTGTTACAAAAATTACAGTGTTTGAATATAATCACTATTTAGATTCCCTGTTGAGTGATCTTTGAATGGAATTATTGGTGATTCTGAAACCCTACATTACGGTTTCTTTAAATCAAGCTAAGCTAAATGCTTACAGGCTTCAGACTGCCTGCTTATTCATCCCGCTTTTTCTTCCTGACCACTTAGACTCTGTACCAGCTGAATATGTGTGATGAGCCGCTTGTTACTACCCTGCATGTTACTTTATATAAAACTATGTTAGGATACACCAAAGTGTAAAATGCATGTCCCAAAGGTTCAGACTTTCAGAGAAGATGAAAATTACTAGTTAGTAGATTGTACTGCTATTAGTTGCCGTTTATCAACAGGTAAACCTATTACCAATTTTTAAGAATGCTCCCCTTAGCAATAAACATAATCCAATAAAAGAGAATTCTGAGAACAACTGCAAGATTATAGAGAACTCATATCTGATGTGATATTTTAAAACAGTTTCATATCGAACTATGAACTGTGCAGATAAAAGGCTAGAATACCAGTGTGAACCTAAGAACTTTAGAGTAGGAATATTATAAATATTTGTTAAGCTAGTGCTCACAACTATTTTACAAGGTAAATATTATTGTCCCAATTGAGGGGGTGATAGAACCAAGGTGCTGAAGTGCTAATAACATGCTTAAAGACACATATGTAGTTTAATCTCAAAACATGTGATGCCACTACATATTTTCTTTATTTCTACTCCAAATTTTATGTCTACTTGTTTTTAAATGTTCTTCTTAGTATTCATGTGAAATCATATTCATAAAATACACATTTTACAATATATCTTTAAAATTAAAACAAAAAATATTTTCCAACTGTTACTTTTCTTAGTCACTAGTATAGATTCACCCACATTATAACACACTATTTACATTGGGATTATTCTCATTAAAATATGAGAAAGCAATCTACCTAGGTTATAATATAATAATACAAGCTGGACATAAATTCAAGTCCCTATCCACTACTTCCCAGCTATGTGACTTGGTCATGCTGCTTAGCATCAAGTACAGACAGTATGAGCATTTATTTTACTCACTTATAGTTAAGATTAGAAATGTATTCAGAAAGAGCTTAGTAAAACGATACACAGACAAAAAGGATCAATGTATGTTAAACAGAAACTTATCAATACCACCACATGTGGCATAATTTCAAAGGTATTATTGGCAGGTGGCAAAATCCAATCCACAGAAGATTCTATAACCACCTAAAACATTTCAAATTATCTGCCTAGATTTTTTAAATGTTTAGCATTCCTTAAATCCATGTGGGGACTTGAGGATCATGTCCCTTGGCAGAATGACTAGGGAAAGATTTTTCAAATTGGGGCTGTAGACACTGAAACAAAATACAGTAACCTCTTTTTTAAAAATTCATGGTTATTAAGTCTCTTTTTACATGGGGAGGATTTAGTCATATACTAATAGGAAATGTCTGTACTTGGGGGGTCAATGGGCTTATGATGTGTATGAATGTTTGAAAATTAATAAATATTATCTTAGCTCCACAGATGAGTTTAATTTAGATTTATTTAATTAAGGTACTATAAATAAAATACACACCACTGCATGGTACCTAATAAATAAGTCTGAGAAAAAGTTTACCTTCCTAAGCTAACCTGTAAAAGTACACAAGCATTATGCTATGCTAATACAATGTAAAGTTTCGAAAGTGGATTTAGACTCCAAACTGCATTAGACAACACTTCCCATCATTTCAATCTTGATGACTTCATTAGTGATTTTCTGTCCATATCCTGGTGAGTGGGGACCTGAAACAGAGGCTGCATGGGTGGTGAGGTTTGTGGAATGAAGAGTTATTGAGACTTGCACTTCTGTGTATATGTAAAACCCTCAAAATCTGTCTTATCCCACCATTTTGTTTCTGATCCTGCTTATTTGACTTCCCACCACCACAAACTGCTTTTTAATGAACAGTTAGTTTCTTTCTGCCCAAAATAAGACGCAGCTCCAAGGCAATATAAAAGCCGTTCCTCAGGCATACGAGGACTGTGCTCTAACTCTGGAGAAAGACTGTTACACGTAAAGGCTCTGTGACAGGAGCCGCCGCAGTAACAGACAGCAAGAGGAGAACTTGAAAGGTGTAGGTTCTGGTAATTCAGGACCTGCCACTAGCAAGTGAGGCTTTTAAGGTAAAGAACATGGTAAGAGACAGTTAGAACACTACTACATCCTTAGTGCTTAACCCAAATTGCCATCTGAAAAATTTTAGTGTACAAATTAGATAACCATACGCTCCTACCTGATCCATCAAAACTGCTGTCTTGTAAAATTAATGATCTGTTTCTTTTCTTTATCTTCTTTCTTTTTTCTGCACCCCCTTCAGATTCATGGGTGTACTCCACATTAAACCACAGTGAGACACTGAAACCTTCTGACAGGTGTGGCCAACAGTTCTGCCCCAGCAGTGGCAAGTGGACTGGGGCTATATGCCAAGAGGAAAGAAGCCGGTGGGGAAAGCTATCTCTGTCAGCCTCTTTCTTGCCCCGTGAAATTCGTGCTCTTCTCAATAATCCCAGAGCCTTACTGTTTAGAATGCCAGGACATTTTTGTGATGCGACACTGTTGCTTAAACTTGGAGTATGCAGCAAAGGAAAAGTTAAATATTGTGAAGGGCTCATGGTAACATCACTTTCAACAATTTTCAAAATACCCAGAAGAAGAATTTCCTAAAGAAAAAGAAAAATAAATCAAAGTTTATAATCATGTAACCAGGTAAAGAATAACCTTGACATTGGGTTATTAGTGAAAATGCAGCCATACCCCTATATATCAGTGTTCCTGTCTAAGCTTCTTTCTACCAGGTCTTTAAAATTTCCATTTCCATTCAGTTAAGATAAAATATGAAACAGATATTTTACTCTTAAAATATATAATCTTGTGGTTTATTGGGTTTAAATTTAGATATTTTAAAGGTATAAATATTATATTTATGATTGGATTTTGTCATAAATATTATATCAGGAATCATTTACACAAAATAAAAATGATTATTTCCACATAGTCTCAGGTCTTCTCTCAATCATCTTTACTATAATTATTAACATACATTAACTGTATGAACGGGTCCACCATATCTTCATACAGGCACACATCCATGTTCGCTCATGTCCATCCACCCTTCTTCTACCCAGCCCCCCATGTCTGCAGCACTTTCCCCAAGTAATTCCTCTTCTACTTTCAGGTACTTTGTTTTTTTTATTTTCCACTTATGTTTTCTCTGTTACTTTTATTCTGCATTTTTCTTTATCTTTTCTTTTTTTTGAGGTAGGATTTCGCTATGCAGTTCAGGCTAGCCTTGAACTTTCAGGGATCCTCCTGCCTCTGCCTCCTTAGTGCTGGAATTACAGGTATGCGCCACTACATCTGGCCTCAATTACTTTTTTTTTTAATTTTAAAGAGAAAAAAAATAACAAAAGCAATACAGAATTTCAAAACAAGATATAGGAAATTAACAATGGTCGTTATATTACATATTATTATCTTCAACGAAGTTGCTCAGATTACCAGATATAAGAATGCAAGATTTATTAGTTAGTGAAGGCAGGGATATAGACCCAGAGGGGACTTTATAAGTTCTCCAGATTTCTGAATATTAGACCACGACTGACTTCATACAATTAAGTGCTCAATTATACTGCAACTTATTCATGCTTTTTCCCTAGTCAAGTACATTTTCTTTCATCTGTATTTGACAAGTTGCAATAAGATTTTATTCATAATTTTGTTTTTGTTGACTAAAATATAAAAAATGGTAAGGGAAGAAACATGAACTTAAAGAGAACAATGACTAAGGCAAATAAATACAGAGTAGGAAAGATTAACCCAGTGCAGTGCCCTTCTTATGTATAAAGTAACATCTAAGGTCGACTATCATTAGGAGGAGTTTGCTATAGAGAAGTACCAGAAACTTTCCATAAACACACAGCCAGGTCTCAATGACAGTTTTTAACCTGTGTCCCACAGAGCTCCTCTAGGAGCCATGGAACTAGAGCGGCTGGGAAGTAGGAAGAACTCTGAAAGAACCCATCTTGTTTCACACAACACATGAGGTTTTCTGGTGTATTTGCTTAGACCTTGATTCAGAATTTCATTATTAAAAATGAGTATCCTAGCAATCAAAAGCCACTGAGATGTGTCAGTGGAAAGGAAAATATCGGAAATAAATGAGAAGTAGATTTTTTTTAGAAAAGAATTATCCCTAAAAAGGTTGTAATTACTCATCATTAAATTCTCCTTAAAATTACTTAGCATTCCTCAGGCACAAAGGTTGGAGATGTGGTAGGTTAAAAGAACTATAATCTGGTTAATCAAAATCAAAATGAAATATAGTACATGTAAATAATAAATTGGTTACTTCAAACACAGCACCATAGAACTGACTGTATAGTAATTGCCACACCAAAAGAAAGAGGCTAGTGACTTCCAAATAATTTTTAAAAAGATTATATTAAGGCATATAAATGTAAAAATTAGAGCATATTTACTGTACAAGGAGATTTCTCCAGAAATATCCTCAAAAGAAGGGCTAATTCTTCTGAACATGTTCTTGAACTCATCAAAGATACCAAGAGATCCACCAATACTTTCTGGCATGCTAAATGTAAAAAAGAGGGGAAAAATTAAAACCAGTACACATTTAATTAAAAGAAATGAATATGTAATTTCACAGAAAAAGATCAAATATTATTTTACATCTAGTAATCACAAAATTTGCGACGAAATAGCAAGATAACTAAAAATTAAACTACCAGTGATAAAAACAATATTCTTTTTTGTTTGAATGTTAATTTTTATTATTTTTTTATTTTTAAATTTTTACTCATTTATTTTTAAACAACAATATTTTTAAACATCCATTGGCTATGAGTAAACTAAAGGCATTCTTTAAAGGAGCATATATCCGTAAAGTATTTGCTAGATAAACTGACATACATCCCCATATCATAAAATAGTCTGTTACCTTCTCATTTCGAAATGTTTAAATTATAACTATCATTTACTACATGGAAAATTGAATGACAGAAATAACAATAGAAATATTAAAGGTTGTTATGTACACACTTAAGTATCATAAACTAGTTCAAGCGTTTTCTTTACTAGTTTAGGATGAAACACAAATAATGGTATATACAAATTCATAGAATTCTTTACAGTAGATAATAATTATTGATAGAGAACAACTGTATAATGTTCTAAGTACATTTTTCATATGGATTATCTCAACTGACCCTCACCAAGAAACAAAAACCTAAGAATCAACTATTACCTCCACTTTACACATGACCAAAAAACCTCCAATCTAAGCCTTGAGATGTATTTTAAAAGATAGTAGTTTTGGAAGATCTAGAAGTCAGAGAATAGAAGCCAGGGGTAAGCACCCTATTTTGCAAGGGTAGTGATTAGATACAGTAGTACAACAGGAGGCAAGTTAGGAAAGATAACTTGCAACAGGAGCACAAATTAGCACAAACTATTCTACAAGAGACATGAACCCATTAAAGGCTTCTGAGTAGGAAAGTAACAGTGTAGTGCGCTTAGATTCTCTTTTTCAGTTCAAAACTAACATGTTTTAGTTTAAAATAAAGAAATAGACATATACACCTACATAATTGCTTCAGTATACTTCTGATACTTCAATGCACTACAGTACAAAACTACAAAAAGGAAAACTCCATAATGGCAAAGAGAAAGGGAAGATGAGAATAGAGGAAGGACAGTGAGCACTGGGGAGCAGGTGAAAGACTCACAACTACTTCTGAAGATGAAGAAGTAGATGGACGGAAGAGAAAGCTGTAACTTTGAATTGCTTGGAGCAGTGGGACCCAATCTGTTTCTCTAAAGTTGGGAGAGGAAGTAAGAGTGTATCTGAAATTGGATAAAGCAATAACCACTGTTGAGACCATGTCACCTTGTCTGTAGATTAGTTGTGACTGTACTATTTTTTATGCTAACTGGTGTCTGTTTGTTCGTATGTTTTTGTACTTTTATTTTTTTTAATAAAAAAAAAAGAGTGTATCTGAAAGCACAGAAACTAATGAAGTGTCTGTCTGTGACTCTCCACCTCTCAGCTATATCTGCATATAGAGCATAGACAGCTTGGCTTTCACTTTTAGGTCCCAAAAACTTGGTAACTCTTCCTAAAGAAATGGTTCAGATCGCTAAGGAAAAGCTCAGAAGTATAGTGGCATGCTAGCATCAGGAGTACTAAGTGTAACTGTACAGTGTGCAAGTTGCCTAACCAAAGGGAAGTTGGGAATAAAGACTGAACACTGTTTACCAAGCTCTGTATCCTAATTTTGGGCTGTGTTGCCTGGACAAAGGAAGGGTTGGGTTTTGTTCTGAGCACAAAGATGCTATCTGATAGCCTACATATGAGGAATGCATTTTCCTATAGTACACAAAGAGTTCTGTGAGGCAATAGTGGCCCTAATGATTCCCCAGGAAATGATCTTTTCATTAAGGTATTGGAAGCCTCCAGTTATCCACTGGTACATCTGCCCAGAGCGCTTCAATAGACCATCCATTCAAGAAAGAGGCCCAAAAGAAAAACAAATTTACTTCTACAACATTAGAGGAAATCTCCAACAGCATTCTTAAATATAAAAGTAAAAGAAGTTCACAAACTATTTGAGAATCAGCAATATAAAAAAATAATCCCAACATGTAAAAATCAAACACATTTATAAACTGATCCTAGAAGAAAAAGAAGTAATTTGGGGGATGGAAGAAACCTGTTTAAAATGTTAATTACAATATCCAGATAGATGATGTTATATGTTTATACAAAAAAAACCTCCAGAAAATAATCAAACAAAAATAGCTCTTAAGTATTGAATAGATACTTGCCAAAATTAAATACTAAAACTTGGAAGTGAATTGAAAAAATCGCCCAAAATAAAGTACAAAAAGAGAGAAGTGGATAAGAACATTAAGTAAAAACTTCACCAATTTGAATAAGCTATGGATGTTAGCAATGTAAGTTAACTGTAATGCATTCACACTAGTGTTAGATAGCAATAAAGGGGGAGGGGCAGAGTATAATATGAGATGTAATACACTCATACATTAAATAAGTAAGTGGGGGAAAGGGAAAGCTTTCTCTCACAGCACAGTCTCAATTAATAAATGTAGAAAGAATGACAAATAGAAAACCGCTATTTGGTAAGCACTACATATTAATGATTTCCATTGAGGACCAGCAATGGGAGCTAAAATTCATGGGTTAAAGTATGATAAGAAGGATATTTACATATTTTAAGATACTACATCATTATATACTTATTAATTACAAAGGGGAAATAGTAACTTTACAAAAAAGAAACCCAGAAGACACCACATTAACCAAGTAATCAAAGTTAACCTCACTAATAATAAGACACAGGCATCAGAAACGCTTTGAGGTGATACCCTCAGAAGACTCAGCAGTACTTCTGAGGATTCCTGCCAAAAAATGTATGTACAATCTGAATTTAATCAGGAAGGAAAATCACACAAACACAAGTTAACATGTCCTTTGTGCTCCAATTAAAATTTAGGTTTATTCTGGTTAAAAATAATATTATATATTATCTATGGATTTCTCAAATGTCTGAGAAGAACTGAGCAGAGAGTAGATAATATTAGATAAAGCAGAGGTACTGTTCATACTAGAAGAAGTATTCATACTGGATTACAGGCTCCACAATGTTACTGTGAACAACTCAATCAATTAGTCTAGATTTTCCTTTTAATATAATAAAGGTATTTATAATGTCTAGTTCAATGAATGGGCCTAAGGAACAAACGCAATGTTGCATAAGAAAATTCTTTTGAAATACATGGCACTGTGTTAGCGGAAGCCATGATTATCACACAATAGCAAATGATTATCACACAATAGCAAATTATTTTAAAGTTATTTGTTTAAAATTAATAGTTTCAACTCACCTTGGAAATCAGAATCGTCTTGTATTAAAATACTCAAGAACCCTCCTAAAAGATTTTTCACAGTTCCCTGAAGATTAAAAAATGAAATGCAGGAAATTAAATGTCTCATCTCATGGAAGCATAAAGAAACTGGCAGTGGATAGAGGTCTACTCTGTGTGTGATTTTTCTTAAGTGGCAGGAAAGAATGCTACATGTAAGATTATACATTTCTTTGTATACTGTCCTGAATTTTCTAAATTTTTAAAATGATGTGCATATATTACAATTAAATGCAATTTTAAAAATGTTCAATTCTCAGAAATATGCAATTAATACTAGTTATTCAATGGCAATATTAACTTTTTCAATTTTAAAGAATGAAAACATCTTAACAAACATACATACACTTAGAAAATAACATGAAAACAATACAAGCAATACAGAATCTCAGACAAGGGTGATAGGAAATTAACAATGGTTGTTGTATTACACATTGATATCCTCAATTTGGGTACTCAGATAAACAAATATAGACATGTAAGGTTGAGCCTACACTTAAACATTAACTGTTCATTTCAATACAGCAATCAAAGTCAGTAGTATAACTATGTTAGCTATCCTCTGTGTGTGTGTGTGTGTGTGTGTGTGTGTGTGTGTGTGTGTGTGTATTCCCCTTGTTTCTTTTCTCTTTTCCCTCATCTCAGTTGTTCTTTCCTTTTGAGCAGTTTCCTTCCCTTTCTTTCACAATGTCTATTGTACTTCCTAGATTTTAGTCACTCTTTCAGGTTCTTACACTAGTGAGATAATATGGTGTTTACACATGCAGGTCTGATTTATTTCACTTACGAGTATCATCTCTAGTTGTGTCCATTTTTCTATAAAAGCCTTGAGATTATCTTTCTTTATAGCTGAGTAATATTCCATTATGCAAAAATACCACAACTTTTTTATCCATTCCTCAGTGGATGGACATTTGGGTTGCTTCCATGACTTAGCTATTACAAATTGCGTTGCTATAAACATGGGTGCACGTATATCACTGTGGTATGATGTTTTCAGTTTTTCTGGGAAAATATCCAGGAGGGGACTGGCTGGGTTGAATGGGACCTCTAGACTGAGTTTGCTGAAGAATCTCCAAACTGATTTCCACAGTGGTTTCACCAGTCTACGCTCCCACCAGCAGTGGAGAAGGGTTCCTTTTTCTCCGCATCCTCACCAGCATTTGTTATTGGTTGATTTCATAATGATAGTCACTTTTACTGGGGTGAGATGGAATCTCAGTGTTGTTTTAATTTGCATTCCATGAATGACTAATGATGTTGAACATTTTCTCATGTATTTATTTGCCATTTGTACTTCTTTATCTGAGAAGTGTGTGTCCATCTCAGATGCCCAGTTTTGGATTGGGTCTTTGAATTTTAGGGGGCTAATGTTTTTTAATTCTTTATACAGTCTAGATAGGAGTCCTGTAACTTTTTATATTACTTTAGAGAAATATGGAATTAGAAGATTTTGGAGTATCACTTGAAGGTCAAAGCACTTTGAAGATATTTTAAAGGACAAGAGAAGGCTATACTTTTAGGGGTCATTTCCATAGTTCACTAAAGGACAAGAATTCTCAATAATTATTAGACAAATTAGGTTATAAATAAGATGGTAGTTAATTGGGGCATGGATCTGATACATAGTGATCAAATCTAATGTCTCTTTTACCTGTTGCAAAAGCAGAAAAACATTCTTTTCTTTTTGCTTGATAATTTTCAAAAAACTCTCAAATACATGAACAAGCACATCAAGTTTAGCTTTACTAGCAGAAAGCAAATTTAACTCCAGCATACAAATCTCAGGATATATTATTTCTCCTTGAGTAAGGTTTTCAAGCAAGTCATTTGGACTGACTGTTGCACTGAAGGCTTCTGTTTCAGGTTTTAAGTATATCCCTGAAAAGGGAAAAGAAAACATCATTTTTATATTCTCACCACTATACACGTATTTCAACCTTACTCAGCATTCAGAAGATTCAGTATTCAAAAGTGTTATTTATAAAAAGATGCTCACAAAATCTTTTCCTATGTTACTTTTGACTAAGGCACATATCCTGAACAATATCTTATACATAGTTTGGAAGGTTATGGAATACCCTTAAAAGTAATTTTGATCATTCATAAAACTGAAATATTACCAACAGCACTTTTATAGACATGTAATATAAATTCAGTAACTCTCTAACACAATTGAAAAAAGTACTATCCCAAACTTTCTGACACCCAAATACCTAAATCACAAAGTAGTTTAATTCACTTGTCCATAGTTCAATGAAAATAATAGCTGTAGCTATTGGTTGGTGGAATTCTAAACTTTGTCTTCTGTTATGGTTTATGTGTAGATGTCCCCTCAAAGCTTCATGCAGTCATGGGGGCCAGGGTTTTGGAGGTAGCTGAATCTAGTTTGTGACTGATTCATACTGCAAAGCTGGGATTAAGGGTGCTGTCACTAAGAGTGAGTGGTTGCTGGATCAGCCCACTAATTGGATTGGCACTGCTCTAATCCCAGCATTCTGGGTAAGGTAAAAGAGGCAGAAAGAGGCCTATTGCTCTTGCTGCTTTTGCTGTCTGCTGGTGCCCCAGAGGCCAGGAACTGCTGCCCCTCTGCCATGTGCCACCTGGCCTTGGATACAGTCGATTACAGACTGAAACCTCTTTCAGTTGTGAGCTAAAATTCCTCCTTTAAGTTTGGGCATTGGGGGTTTTGTCTTAGCAACAAGAAAAGTACCTAAAACATCTTCTTTATATAAGAAACAGATGCTGTCTTACTCAATATTACATTTTGGAAAACTGATATGTTCTTTTAAAAAGACTACTGTGTTCTTCTAAAAATGTTCATATACTGAAGAAATTTGTAATTTTCTAGTTAACCAGAATCCTTTGAGATTTAGTTAGCAAACATAAAAGGGAAGAAATCTACCATTATAAAAACATTCCTGTTTTATAATAGCACTATCACAACAATATTTTTTCAAAAAGCACCGACCATAGGTTCATTAGGCCCTTTAACTGGAATATCAATGATTATTCCCACTCACTCCAAGGGGAAGAGAAATTTAACTCAGGAAGATAAACTACTCTAAACTTCCTCACCCAGTCACTATTATATCACCTGGTTTTATATTCAAATGCTATTTACTTCTGATACTTACTGTCTTTCTTTTAGTAGAATGTGTATGAAAGTAAAGACTGCCTTTGCCCCATGTTCATGGTAACAAAATTTATCTCATTGCTTTAAGGTGCCGATACAAACATCAGACTTGTGAAAACCCAGTACAATGATAACGCAATGCCCTTTTCAAATGGTAGGGAATACAAAATTCTAAAATGGTACCCTTATGAACCATTTTGCTAAATAACAATAGACTTGCAGATCCAATGGGAAGCACATCTGGGACACTTTACCATCATCCCAGGTTTTGCCATCCTCAGGATTGCTTTCGCTGTCTGCTTCGTAACCTTCTTCCTCAACCAAAAGTTTAAAACTACAACACTGAGAATCCTCGGCTTCTTCTGAAAAATCTCCAGGCTGGGACAGTACTTCTTCCTCAGACTGATGACTCTGTAAGATTGGTGTAATTTAAAGGTGATAACTGTAACATTCACTCATTCTTAGTAACAGAACATTTATTACTCAGAACCAATTTTAAGGACAGAGTCAGTCAATATATTCAAGAAAAGAGTATCTTAACTATAGCCATTGTAAGATTATAAAATCCATGTAATATTATGTTTTTCTCAGCTAACACCTTAATAAAAAAGGATTCTAACAAATAAAGCCAGAGAGCATTCCAGTTTCACTGAAAATAAATCTCATTCTAGTTACATAATAGGGAATGAGTGAAAACCATACTGAGGCAGAATTATACTTCATATAGATTAATGCTAATAACTGTATGCTATTTTCACAGATTTGTTAATTAAAATATCATCTTTCTATTTTATTTTGTTTTTGTTTTCTTTGCTATGTAGCCCAGGCTGGCCTTAAATTCACTACATAAATGAGGCTACCCTCAAATTCAAGATCCTCCTGCTTCAGCCTCCCAAGTGCTTGGACTATAAGTGTGTACCACCTCACTTGGTTGGTAAGACATCTTTTCAAAAAATTTTTATAAATAAAAATTTCATAGATAACTAGAAAAGAGATGGCAATTTTTTCAAAGGAAGCTAAGATTTCAGAATGCAACTGTCCATATACAAACATCTCAGAAATCAAGTTCCAGCATTAACTTCTTATGTAATACCTATGACAAGACATTTTTTTCCTATAAAAATGATATAGATACCTTCACTTTAGACAATTGCCACTTTTAAAAGCTCAGAGCATGTTACCATTGCAACAACAAAAAGAGAGAGTATGTGGCAGGTATTTAAACATTTTACAGTTAACCCACTGATTCAGTAGTAAGATAAAGGTATTAATAGCTATTTCACTAAGTTTTAAAGTTATGGCAAACAATAATATAAAATAATATGGCAAAAGATTACAAAACATCATATATGTCACTAGGCCAAAGATTTAAAAGGGAAGTTATATAAAGGGAAGCAATAATTAATCAAAGATAAAAGAAACATAAAAAGATGTATAAATATATAAATGCACATTGAAGATGTATATTTTCAGAAAAAATTTAAAGTTGGTACCTTAGAAAAAAAAATGTTAACACAAAGAACCAAACAACGATGATTATTTTTTTGTAAGTACTAGTGATTTTTACATAAGTGATTTAAATTAAATTGAGCAGAGTTCTAGAAATACTAGTTCTACCAATATAGGAACAGATAAGACTGTGATATTTGACCATCCTGAATTACCATTTAATAAATTATCAGTTATCTATAACATTTATCAAATCAAATAAATACATTTCTGTCTTACTGGGAGTAATTTTTTACTCTAAATTTCCAGGTTAGAGTAAGAAAAATATGGCATGATCTGACTGAAAAAAAAATAAAATGGAAAAACAAGAAAAGTATATTTGGAGCCAGTGATATAGCTCAGCGGCATAAGCGTCCTGGGAAGTGCAAGGTCCTGAGTTTGATTCCTGGTACCCCCCAAAAAAGGAAAAGTATATCCTCTCCTGTTTCTTTGGAGACAGGGAACTAGCAAAATACTATCCATCCCAGATGATGATGACATGATCCACAAAACTCCCCTGACCAAACTGAAGTCCCTATATTCCAGCCACATTCATCAATGTCTTAGTTCCACCCCACACAATCCTGCCTCTGCTAGTAAAGGCAAATAACACCACCAAATGGATTCATACCTTCTCAGTTATAGCATCATTATGTTCAAAATCTGTTGAATGATTCCCCAGGGCAACTCGAAGCAGGGCATCAAACAAAGGCTTTGCCAATTCTGCCTCAGTCACCTTTGACTGTGAAAGATGGTCCCTCATTTCACATAATATATTTTCCACAGATAAATTCTAAGATAAAATAAAAGAGACTAAGAATATTGACAACATGATTTTTAAAACAATAAACAGTGACAAAATAAATAATTATTTAATAAGTACAAAACTAGTCTATTTATTTGCCATTGATATGAAGGTAAATCATATAAACTTTAAACTCTATCCAAATATCCTATTGTTAAAATTAATAACTTTTGTGTGTATGATTGCAGTATTGGACTTTTTTAAATATAGTGTTTCACAAAATCACTAAGTTGCCCACACTGGGCTTGAACTTGCAATCCTCTTGCCTTAGTCTCCCGGAGTACTGGATTACAGACATGTCCCACCACTCCGAATTAGTAACATTTTCCCTTATCAAACACATTGTTTATTTGGCTTAAATTTTAGTGTATTATTAATTAACTGTATCATAAAATTATTCCTCAAAACTTCAGAGTTTGAATTAACCACCTTCAGAATTTATAAATTCCTTATTCTTAGAGATTTCCCAAGATTCTAAGAAGCAGTTGTATTGTAATCTTTTTCTCTCACTCCTTCTCTTCTGCCCTTTAAGGAAGCTCTTGCTGTGTGCCAATATCTCTGCAACAGGTGATGAGACCATAAAGATGGATAAGAAACTGCTTTCTCTTTAACAAATTCTCAGTTCAACATGAGACACAGGTATAGACAAGATATGATAGCTATACAAGAGCTAGAAACAAAGGTAAAGGGCCAAGGCGGGGCACTGAACAGTATCACATGAAGAACGTAAACACGAAAGTCTGAAACCTAATATCCAGACTTACTTATCTGATACTAGATGCATAAATGGCTTCGCATAGGGCATTTGCATTGCAAACTAAACCGTAAGCTTCTTTAGAGTAAGAACAAAGTAACATACGGGTCTCTCCTTTGTGTCTTATACAATAAGACCTGGTACTGTGCTAAGCTTAGGAGCTGCTCAAAACATCAAAACTTTAGAAAAATAAAATAATTTTTAAATAAAATAATTTTTAAAATATATATATATAGTAATACCTGACTGGGTAACTCCAATTCCATCTTTTGTTGGTTGGCTCTGGCGCTATGGAGACAAATGGCCAGAAGGGCTTCCAAAAGTCGTATGCTATGAAGCAAGGTCTCACTTTCTTGATTTGTAAGTAACTTTGCTTCCTCAGGAACAGCTTCAGAGGTTGAAATTTGCTCCATGTTTATGGAAGAAATATGCTGTGACTCTAGTTTACCTAAATTGTCAGCAGACTTCTTTAGATTACCCAATTCTGATAATATGGAGTCACTTTTTATAGTTAAAGATGATAACTCTTCCTTCATAGTTACCTCAGGTTGACAGGTTCTGGTTAAGTCATGGTTTTCATTTGCACTCATATCTCCCTGCTTTCTTCCTTGATCACCTTCATTATTCCTCACTAGTTCCTGTATTATCATAAGTATTAATTTATGGCACACTCGGAAACCACCAAGCCTATGAAACTGTTTCTGGAAGACTGAGCTCAACATGTAGATCCAACGACACATAGACCACACGTCTGCTGCTTGGTGCATGTATTCCGGAGATGGCAGCACAAGGCTCTCGAGAGACAAACACGGCAGCACATGACTCAGAGGCTCACTGGCTGTACTGTCATAGCCAGAAGTGTCTTCTGACTCATTGGCCGACTCCCTATCAGACTCTGCTTCTTTACTTATACATAAAAATGCCACACAGAGGAAGAGGTTTATGGTGTTGAGATGCACATCTTGGTGACTAGTCTTCCACTTCTTTGGATAAGACTCTTTGAGACTGGCATAAAATTTTCTGAGGCTCTGAGGAGAATCTGAATAAGCTTGCTGGTTATGAAAAGGAGTACCTACATTTGAAGATGATGGTTCCTTCTGTTCAATATCTAGCCCATCAATCCCTGGAATTGAAGCATCTTTCTGTGGTTCTCCTAGGCTGATGATCAGTGTTTCAAATGCTTTTAGGGAATGACTTCGAATACCATCTAAATAATTTAATTCAATTATTTGATTTACTCCATTACAACTTAAAAACAAATTTCTTATGACCCTGTGAGAGAAGGTAAAAAAACAAAAGGCTTTATATAGAGAAACATCATTTATAAGAAGTACAGATACTACTTAAATATGTTGTAGCTGCATTTGGTAGATGCTAACATTACCTAGTCTGATTCATTAATTATCTGGATAAAGTTGTTAGATATTAACCAGGACCCTAAGTTATTTTCTAATTT
This sequence comes from Dinomys branickii, assembly GCA_004027595.1. Taxonomy (NCBI): domain Eukaryota; kingdom Metazoa; phylum Chordata; class Mammalia; order Rodentia; family Dinomyidae; genus Dinomys; species Dinomys branickii. The sequence goes on from PVLD010009382.1 coordinate 45,965, forward strand.
GCCTCACATCTTTCTTAAAACACTGCTTATATGGCTCTGCAGGTATTTGAAAAGAAAGGATTACATAAAACCCAAACCAAGTGAAGTAACTCAGGGAAGAATATTTTTCTCCAAATGGTAAATTCTATATAAATTTAAATGCCAAACCACCACCATACTCAAGGCAAATACTCATGATCAGACAGGCATTTGTTCACCTGTCTGCTTGACAGTTCATTCAAGATTTTTCATTTGTCTTATGCTTTCACAAGAGAAAATACCCAATTACCTCAATGCAAATTAAGATTTTCTATCATGTGAATGAAGTTCAACATTACATGAGTTTCTCTGTAATTCAATTCTAGTTTGGCTATTTAATACAAGTTAGCAATGAAAATATTAAAGGTTTCCAGGGGGGTTGGGGATATAGCTCAGTTGTGATGGAGGGCTTGGCTAGCATGAGGTCCTGAGTATAATGCTCAGTACAGAGAGACAGAAGAGAAAAGAGAGGAGAGAGGGAAAGAGGGAGAGAGAGAAAGAGAGAAGAGAGAGGAGAGAGAAGAGACAGAGGGAGAGAGAGGGAGAGAGACAGAGCAGGGATTTTCAGTTTTGTCTCAAGTGAGACCCGTGTTTAGACCACTGAAGTCCATCCTTTGAATAACTTCAACATGTATCAACTCAGTGATGCTCAGTTCTTATTTTGCAAAGATCTAGGATGCTCAAAAATATGCCAAGGATTAAAAAAAAGTTCTATAGCTCTAATACCAAAATATCAGAATTTTTAGAAGATGACTGTAGTGAAATTATTTAATATCACTATTAAAGTAGTTGTACTAAGATCAATAAAAAAGTCATATATAAGGATAATGATAAGTGGTATTTTAAGTTTTTAAAATACTATATGCACGGATTTGAAAAGCTAATCTATCTAAAAGAATCAGCTTTATTTTTTAAATGTACCAGACTTGACAATCACCAAAACTGGAAAATTCACTGGTGGAATTATAAGTACTTTTAATTTTTCTTCTCTTTGTTTATATTTTTCATTTTTCTACATGTATTTCTCAGGTAGTAAATATAAATATGATGTTTAAATATAATGATCCTATAAACTAGAGGCTTTTATAGGTAAATGGATACAATGTGAGACCATACTCATAAGTGAAATAAACCAGATACACATGTGTACACACTGTATTGTCTCCCTAGTGTGAGATCCTGAAAAGTACAACAGATATTATAAGATGAGAAGAAACTTCAAAAGGAAAGAGGAACTGGGACGGAGGAATGGAGAAAAGAAGGAAGGGAAAAGCAATAAGTAAATGAAAATAGATAGATACATAGTTGGGATAGTTATACTACTAATTTCTCTTGGTTCATTGGAGAGAAGAGTTTGTGCTAATATTGTTCAGACAACTAAATGCAATGTCTTGTACTATGAGTAATTAATGTAAAGATAACAATATTCAATGTATTAACCATTGTTATCCTGCTATCATCTTATTTTGAAATTTTATTTTGAGTTTTTTCCTCTTTAAAATAAAAACATAAATAATGATCCCAGCTGAGTATAGTGGTACACACGTGTAATCTCAGCTACTCAGGAGGCTGAGGGAAGAAGATTATAAATCCAAGACCAACCTTGGCAGCATGGCAAGACTCTATCTCAAATAATAATAATACTACTTGTAACAACAACAATCTCTTTAATGACACTGCCTCAATAAAAAATTATCATTTATGTATGTGCATCTTTTACAGTTATAAATAAATGTTATTTTAAATTTTGATACTCATAAAGTATTATAGCATTTTTTCCTCATCCAACATGATCTTTAAATATTTTAATGGTTAATAATATTTCATCATATAAACTTAAAATAACTAATTCAAACTTTACCCTGTTTCTAGTTCTGTGTTGTATCTATTTTTCCCTGAGAAACATATGTAAAATTGTACCATTTTTAGATGAAAAATTGAAATCAATCGCTATATTTTCTCCACTACAACTACTCCCAGCAAAAACAAATAAATAAAAGGTTGAAAATATCTGACACAGGATGGGATCCTTCTTTGCTAATAAATGAAAATTAAATCTTAGGAAAGAATAAATACATATTACACTACTGATGAGTGTGTGGAGGTATCTTGGTTAGAAGTTCAAATGCATACACTTTGTCTCACATTCAAAAACATCCAGTAAGGAGAAAAACAGCTGTATGTTTGCATGTATACAAACCTGGACTTAAGTAGGATAGGCAGAGTTTTTAAATAAATGTGCAGCACTTCCTGAGGCAAACACTGTTTCAGATGGCTACACATATGAGTTTGAGCTGAAGTAATGCTTAGGTGTTGACAACGATGTGCTAATTCAACTCCTCTTTGAAGCACAGGATTAAATATATAATTATACAATTTCCACTGAACAACTACATTGCCTTTTTGAATTAAACTGCAAATGTGATTTGCAATCTGTATGTTATATAACCTGTCTTCTTCAAAAACAATGTTCTGATAAGCCTCTAACGCATCCCATTTCCACAATAGGTCTTCAGACCCACTGCTTGGTAGGATCCCTTGACATCTGTAAGAGGGGCTGGATAAACCTGAGTGGGATTCAGCATTATATGAGTTGCCTTGCAGGGTCTCTTCTATCTTGGCCAGTTGGTCAGAGTCAACAGTGCAAATGTTGCAAGCTGCTTTATCAATTTTCTGAGATATCTCTGCTCCTCCTAATTGATCCAAAATAAGCTTGTTAAGGATATTCAATATATGTTGCTGAAAACTTTTTAGTGCTGGTTGTTTAAAAGCATGAAGCAAAGGGATGATTACAGATTTGGGGTCCATACAGCAGCATATGCCAACACTGTGCACACCTGCTAGAATCTGGACACAGGTGCTGCTCAAGGAAGCCTGTTGCAGCAGGCGCAAGCACTGATGTGCACACACCGCAATGCAGCAGCACCGCTCAGGATAATGAACATCTCCATCTGCAGTCTCTTCAAATGGGTTTTTGGAAACCTGATTTTTAAAAGCTGAAACCAAAAGACCTGAAAGATCTCGGTGGTGATGCATAAAGTGAGAATACTCACAGCGTCTATGCCTTTTTCTTGTACATACTGAGTGATGAAGTTGCTCTGATTTCACTTTTTTGACAGTACTCATGATTTTCATCACACTATTTATTAGGGCTTTCAAATGTTCTGAGGCCTCAGGAGGATCTCCATCTCTTGAAACCAGCCACTCCATTTGCAGAACTGCTGTTTCAAATAGATTAAATCCTTGGTGCTGAATGAATTCTTGAACCAAATCCATGGCTTGACTGAAGTAGAAGGGATTTGAAGCTGCACTTTGAAGACAACAGATCAGGATCTGAAGAACCCCTTCCATAAGCTCAGGTAAAAGAAGGACTCTGTGCCGGTGCTGTGAAAACACAAAGCCCTCCTGGACTTCCTGTAGTGTTTTCTTTTGTCTTGGTGCAAAAGGGTTAGGCTGCTTTTCTAAGCAAGATCTTATTTTTAAAGCTGCCCTAAGCAATTCGGTTAAATTTTTTCTAAGATTTTCTGGCATCACCTCTGCGGTACTGATATCTACTGACATAAGATGCAACACCGTTCGAAAGAGCATCCGCTGAACCAAAGCCATTGGTTCTTCAGTCCAACCTGCAGAAACCACTCCACTCTCCAAGCTGTCACTTAGGTTACAGCAGTCCCCAAAGCCTGCTAGGAATTCAGTCAGTGTGGGCACTACACTGGCTGCCAGAGCGGAATTATGATTCAACATAATGTCAAACTTACAAACTTTTTCCAATAAAGATAACAGAACATGACATAAATCAAATGGAGAATTATTCATGTTACTGAGAATAGACAAGGCAGCTGACTCACTTAAAACGTCAGCATTTGACTCCTGTCTTGGGATAATCTCTCTGGAGTTTTCCAAAGCCATTGTGTCTGGAGGAGCCTGTTCTTTGGTTGCAGAAGGATCAAGTTTGGCTGTGAGGGGGGCTTCTTTAGAAGACTGTGTTACAAAATGCTGCAGTACCTGGGGCCTTCGGGGTTTACTCACTGTTGTACTTTTCTCATCTGAATTGCCTTCTGAATCTGACGTAGAAAGTTGTGTTTTTCTTGCATCTCTTATGGAATAACGATGGGTACTTTTACGCTGTCTTCTGCCTTTTCGAAAGATGTTTATTTTTGCAGAAACCTGACCAGATGGGGCACTTCCTTCCAAATACAGTTTTTCCTGAGTAGGTCTTTGTGAGGCTGAGTTCTTTTCTTTGGTCAGGATTATACTAGATGACAATGGCAGATTAAAATCTAATAAAATAAAGAAAGAGGACTTAGTATACCTCAATTCAAATAGGCAATGACCCCCATATTTATCATCCACTTCAAGAGTCTGGACTGACACTTTTGCTACAGGGCTATTTTCCTTCAGTTATGTTAGGTCTCCGAATCACTTGTTCCCATACCCTTTTCACTCTACAAACACCAGGTGGTATTAGTTCAAAAGATCTAATCTGCTTTTGAAAACAACAAAAGCGAATAGAATCAGGAAAGCCAATCTGATTTAAAGCCCTATGTTGCATTCTATGATCAACATAACAGACTCTGGACTGATTATCTGAGATTTAGTGGTGCTGTTCACAACATTTTACAAATCTCTTTCAATAGTGCCACATTAAGATGCATGGATGTATTTTATCCTCAAAAACAGTATTTAGTTTAGAGGTGATGCCACAAAATTTTAGAAAAAATTTAACCGAATTGCTTAGGGCAGCTTTAAAAATCAGATCTTGCTTAGAGAAGCAGCCTAACCTTTTGCACCAAGAAAAAAGAAAGCTACAGTATTTAGTTTCAAGAACTTTAAAGTTTTCCAAAATTAATTCAAAATCATACAGTGTATACCAAATGTTAACCAAGATTGAGGTTAAAGGGTTCTTCACTGAAATACTTCTTGAGTGCCTCATGTGCTGGAACTATGCACCAGGTACAGACATGAATGTTTCAAAACTCAGTCCCCTAGAGCTAAGTCCTGTCATGTGGTCAATACTCAATGACAATTTCTTAGAGAAATGAATGAACTCACCTTACCAATTAAGAAGACAATTAAATTAACATTTCCCTTTGCAATAACATATAATAAGATCTAAATGAAAAATACAGTTGCAACTTAGAGTGAATAAAAATCTGTAAACAGAAGATTTGTGCTTTAATTAGGAGATGGAAAATAAGCTAATGAGAAGAGAAATTAAAAGGAATATGACCAACACCACCACAGTAAAAAATAGGGAACAAAGACAACTTTTCTAAAAGGGCACGAACCAGATTCCTTAAGTGAGTAATACTTTTTGAACTCTATAAATTCAGAAGAAAGTAAGAGCAGAGCCAAAAACAGTATTATAATATTTTATATAATTCCCTGAAACAATATTAGGAGACTTTTAGGTAACTCCCTAAAAAGAACCCCATATCAGAAATTTACTAAAAATGTAACAATTAAAATATAATATAGAAGGTTTTTTACCCTCAACATCTAATAATATTAGGAGACTTTAGGTAACTCCCTAAGAAGAACCCCATATCAGAAATTTACTAAAAATGTAACAAGGCATTAAAATATAATATAGAAAGATTTTTACCCTCAACATCTCATAATTCACATATCTGAAAAACTGTTCATCTTTCCACTGAAATATTTCAAGTTTCATATATTTTTTACATAGTGTTTTTTCAAGTCAGAAATTCTAAATATCTATTGGCCTTAAGTATAAAAAGTCTATTTAGCCTTAAAACATTAACAGTATTTCAAATTTATTCTTTAAAAGCAATATTAGAAAAACTATACTAAAACAAATTCAAAAATCATTTCTAGAGCAATGTAACAGAAAGCAATCTTTAAGCAAAGGAAGTTCAATTTCTTCAAAATGTTCACCATTCATTTTTCTATGTGACATACTTAGATTTAGTCCTTTTGATATGTGTTCTGCTTTTTCATACATTTTCTAATCATTATTATATTTGACTAATCCCCAAGGAGAAACATACCTGTTGCCTGCTGTTCCTGAACTGGTATCTTCCACACCAGGGGAAGGAGTGAAAGAAGAAGAGTCAAGAGTTCTTCTCTGCATGTTAATCCCTGTGTCAGAAACAAAAACAGTCTTTCATGTTCTAAGTACATGAGCCAAATTAATTCTTAATATGTCATCTTAAATTGAACCCCAGAAATCTTTTTCTTAAAAGGGTACATTTGAAAGCTCAGAACCAAATTAACCTATCTTAAATCCAATAAAAACTGTGATGCTTTTCAGTTTATAAGCCTTTCCAGTGACAGAAGAATGTAAGAGTATGTGATGGTATTTAGCACATTCTTGCTATTAGCACCACCATGCACATTGTAAGAATTCCTCACCTATGAGAAAACAGACTTGTTAGGTGAAAATGAAACATTAAGTCCTGTTAATTAACAAATGAATAACAGAGTTACTAGAAAAATGTAAGTCTTCATGCAGTTAAATATAAAACTTTAAAAAATTTTAAAAAGAAATTGGCATTATTAATAAATAATGTATATAAAGAGAGAAACATTAGTTAAAAGTTATCCATAAATATTTATTGACTTCACACTATATCTGCAGGACTTACAGTCATCCTTTCTGGAGTAATGGTCCAAGCCCTGGAGAAGGTTCCCTCACTTGATCCATAAAATACATACATACAAAGAACAACAATAGAAGGCATGTAGTTGAGTAAGTCCCCACGTATGGTTTATTTATGTTTATTTAGTTTAGGAGTTCAGGCAAAAGAGCAATCATTATCCAAGTATGGAAGTAAGAGCAGAACTGAGAATTACACCTAGGTCATCAGGGACACGGGTAGCCAAGGACTTAATGACCAGTCAAGTTAGAATTTATCCCTCACACAAATCTCTGGAGAAGGGTCAGGGAATACAATCAGATTTGCTGAATAGAGTGAGATAATGGGAAGCAATCAGTAGTAGAGGCAGGGAAACAGTGGCCCAAATTAGAGAGATAATGGCTAAATCATTCCAACAAAAGAGGTGGAAAAGCAGGTATATTTGAGAAACTGTCTAGAACTAATATGACTCGCATTTGATTTTTTTAGGCATACAGAAGAAAAAAGATCTAAAAAGACTTCTCACAAATTTCTGCTTTAGGGAACTAGGTGGCTGATAATGTATTCACTAAGACAAGAAACTCAGAATATCAGCTTGAGGTAAAGCTTAAGTTTACCTTTTAGACATACTGAGTATAAGATGCTTGTGGGATATCTAAATGGGAAGTTTTTTAAGTAGAATAGGATACATAAATATGGAACTTTTTCAAAAAGTTGTGAGTAAAAGATTTGGGAGTCAGTGGGGTGGAAGTCAAAGATATTCAGGAGGTTCCTCAGAAAGCAGATTCAGCCTGAGGAGAGGAGACTGATGGGAATGTCATGCAAGAGAGCATTTAAAGAATGAAGGTTGTGCTTAGCCTGCAAAGCAAACTGAGTAGACAACATCACCCTCAGAACCCACAAAGAGAAGTAGAACCAGAGAATCCAAGAAAGAGAGCAGTTTAGGAAATAAAAGAGTGTCAACAGGGTCAAAAGCCATTGTTCTTGAATTGTGTAAAATGATGGGTAAAAGCGACTCTGGGGACCTTGGTGACCTTCAAAAACACCACTGTAATGAATGATTAGAGTGCAAACTCCATTACAGTAGGGTGAAGAGTCAAGGGGTTGGGGAGAAAAGGCACACGGTCTTTCAAAACAAGTCAATCACTGTGTAGAGTGATTTCTGTAGAGTCCTCTTCATCTGACCCCTTACTTTTAGGAGATAAACTCAAAGCACTCTAATGAAGCTTGCAGAAACCTCTGAGAAACAAAGAAACTCTACAGACATGCTGTCCTCATAATTCAGCTCCTGCTCACAAAAGTACACTGACAAATCATCCCTGTTGCTGTTGCATGAGAAGGCATTTGTGCCTGCTGATCTCTGTGTGGCACATGGTCTGCATCATCCCTCAGTCTTTCCCAGTAGCAAAGGGCTCTCCACCACCTTCCAGACCCAGTCCTGGCACTGGCTCTTCGGCGAAGTTTCTCCACCCTCACCAACCCAATACTACTGCTCTCCCCATCAGGATTTCATGCCTATTGCTCTATTTCACCAAATGAATTAGTTTGTGGAAACCACGAGCCCTTTAAAAGGATGAGACTGCAGCAGGAACAGACTGTTTTTTTAAGCCATTTGTTGGAATTTCAGACCTGAGGCAGGATCTGCACCATTCTGCAGCCTGAAACAAGAACGGGGAAATGATCTTTGTTTCATGATCAGTTACTGTCTCTCTAACTCAGTTCATCATCAGGGCAGCTCTCCCTAATCCTCTGGTCCTACTACTTAGGCATCATTTATTCCCAGGTTTCTTTATCCTTTATGCTCCCAAAGAAACCACAGATTTAATTCTGCCCTGGAAGTCATAAAATCTTTTATTGGTAGACACCTTGAAAAACTAAAACGTGCAGCCCTCTATTTCAAATCAAGTCCTGAATTTATCTCCCAATGTCTTAAGTATACACAATAGTTACAGAATCTAGGGGAATGGATGTTTCCTCATGTCAGTACAGTGGAAAGTTTCCCATAACATGATAATGTTAAGCAATACATATATGCCATACACAGATCCATTACCTGGCTGTTTCTAAACTGTCAAACCTATAGAAAAGTCAGTATCACACTGTTCCTCATTTAATACATACATTTTTGTCTCCCTTCTGAAGGGGAAATGGCTGTGTGATATGCTTTAAAATTCCCCATAACAACAATAAACAGTAAAAATCACTCTTATTGCATTGGCACTTTTTTAATTCAAGAAATATATGTGAAGTATCCACCAGGTACTAGGCACTGGATGTTTTCATATTTGTATTGCTTGGGCTGGATTTTAAGTTAATTGCCAAACCTCGCCTCCTAGAAGCAGCAGTGGCAAATAATCAGGATAGGGGTGGGAGCTAAAATCCCACAGCAGACTGATGTCTAGGAACCTGCAGAGACAGGCAGACACCCGAATAGCGGGGCTCAAGAACCTCCAGGTGATGTGCTAAGGAGCTAGCACTCTGTCAAGAAAATGAGGAAATCTACTGAGGTTATTGTAATTGTTATTATTGCTACTACATTAAATCAGTTGCTTGACATTAAATTTCTTCTTCTAGACATACACCGGAATACATGTGAATGTGCTATTAAATATTTTTCTGTAAGAATTCTATAATTATTTCTAATACATATGTTACATATATATATGAGGATTTCTTCATTAGAACTATAAAAATCTTTTTTCCTTCTTTTCTACCTATGTAATTAGGAAGCAATGTAAGTTTGTCTCATATTTAAAACTTCACTGAACAGTTTTCTGGATGCTTTTTTTCCTATCTTTCTGTATATATCACTTTAACAAACAGTATTTTTATTTATCAATCTTTCCCACACTTAGCTGCCATTACTTTCATACTCCACTATAGTACTGTATTTCTTTAAAATATGATTACCAAACAGAAACAGTAATAAAGAGTATGCTTACATTGGTCCAATGTACAATTTCTTTTAATATTGATTCTTAATCAGGCATGTGGTACATGCCTGTAATCTCAGAACTCTGGGGGCTGAGGTAGAAAGACTGCAAGTTCAATGCTGGCAATGTAACAACTTAGTGAGATGTATCTTAAAATTAATAAAAGGCTGGTGATATAGTTCAGTGAGAAGGCTGGGTTCAATCTCCGGTACTACGAAAAAAATGGTTCTCCTACTATATATATGAAAGAAACCCTCTGTTCTTAATTTGTTTCTAGAGCTTTCATTAAAAATAGATGAATTTTGTCTTTGGCAAGGGATGCTGGAAACACCAAAGGTCTTGTGTACTAAGTGCACATTCTACCACTGAGGCAGCCATACTTCTAGTTTTGTCAAATGTTTTGATGTCTCAGAAGAGTTATATGTACTTTTCCTTGATGTGAGACATTAAACTGATTCTTCTGGGAAAATACTCAGAAGGGGAATAGTTGGGTTAAATGGGACTTTCAATCCTAGTTTTGTGAGGAATCTCCAAACTGATTTCCACAGTGGTTTCACTAGTCTACACTCTCACCGGCAATGGAGTAGGGTTCCTTTCTCCCCACAACCCCTCCAGCATTTGTTATTGGTAGATTTCCTAATGATAGCCATTCTTTTTGGAGTGAGATGGAATCTCAGTATTGTTTTAATTTGCACCTCTCAAATGACTAATGATGTTGAACATTTTTTCATATATTTATTTGCCATTAGCATTTCTTCTGAGAATTGTGCATTCATCTCAGATGCCCATTTTTGGATTGGGTCTTTGAATTTGGGGGGGCCTGATTTTTTAAAATTCTTTATATGTCCTTTGTCTGAGGGGCAGTTGGCTAAAATTTTTTTCCCAATTTGTGGCTTTTCTTTGCACCTGAATCAGTCAGGGTTTACTAGAGAAACAGATTTAACACAAGATATACAAATGTACAGCAAATTACCTATTTGGCTTACAATGGTCAGCTACAGGATTAGATGGGGAAGTGTGCAGAGGGTATCTGCACACTGGAGATTGAAGAGCCCAGGCCTGGGGCCTGGAGCTCACCACAGTGTCTTTGCAAGTCCGTATCAAGGGCTGTCGAGTCTGCAATGAAATGCTGATGAATCTACGATGAAGGCCGGAGAGCCAACACCAGAATGCTGAAGAGTCCCAGGTGGAAGCGAAGAGTCTGTGCCGGAATCCAGGAGACGACCGAGCTGAAGGTGAAGGCTGGAGCTTCTCTGAAGAACCAGCAGCCGGTCCTTCCTCAGTTCCTTTTTATACAGTTACCAGCTCTGGGTGGGTGGGGGCGGTCCTCTACACCCACACTCTCTGCGTGCCTTCCTCTTGCACAGGTTTAGGATGAATACAAATAAGCACCCTGGCTTCCTTCTGAGTCACACAGTTAACCTTCTAAACTTCCCAAATTAACATAATAAACAACATCCCAGAAGGGTAAGGGCGTGTCCTTTTTACCCCAAGATTTACAACTGCTGAGTTACTTAGCCAAACCTCTAGACTCCCCAAGTTGACACAATGTATCAACCATAACAGCACCCTATTGGTGATTTCTTTTGATGTGCAAAAACTTTTCAATAAGATGAGATCCCAGTTGTTGATTCTTTGAAGTATTTCCCATACACTCTGGTTTTTGTCCATGAACTCTCTGTCTACCCCTATGTCTTCAAGATTTTTACCTACTTTCTCTTCCAATAAATTTAGTGTTTCTGTTTTAATATTTAGATCTTTGATCCATTTGGACTTTAGCTGAGTGCACGGTGAAAGACATGGGTCTAGTTTTAGTCTTCGGTATGTGGGAAGCCAGTTTTTCCAGCACCCATGTTTATAGCAGCACAATTTGTTATAGTTAAATCTTGGAAACAATTCAAATGCCCATCCACTGAGGAATGGATAAAAAAAGATGTGGTATTTTTATACAATGGAGTTTTACTCAGTTATAAAAAAAAGATAAACTTGAGGCTTTTGTATGTAAATACATGCAACTAGAGACCATACTCATTTTTTTTTTTTATTTTAGAGACCATACTCATAAGTGAAATAAATTGGACCCACATGTGTAAACATCATATTGTCTCCCTGGTGCAGGAACCTGAAAGAATAAGTAAAACTCAAAGAATACAATAGATGATAGGAAAGGGAAGGAAACTGCTCAAAGGAAGGAATGACTGGGATGAGGGAAAGAAGAAAAAAGAAAGAAAGGCAATAAATATGAAGAGCTGGTATAATTGTACTGCTGGTGTCTGATGGTGTGTTGAAGGGAACAGGTAATGCTTAGGATTTTTTACGTTCTGACCAGTTTTGCATGCTTGTATCTAGTAATCTGAGCAACTGATTTGAAGATAACAATATGCAGTGGGACTATCATGGTGAATTCCTGCCATCTTGTCTAGTGAAACTCTGTATTATCTCTAATGTTTTACCTAATAATTATTTTCTTATTCTCTTTAATGGTTTGAACAATCTTCCATTCTTGAACCTGGTAATCTGAGCAATGTAGTTGAAGATAACAACATGTAATATAACAACCACTGTTGATTCATATTATTTTGTCTTGAAATCCTGTTTCACTTTAAATGTTCTTTGATTTGTTTGTTTGTGATGCTGGTACACTGCTATTATTCTTTTTTTTCTCATTTACTACTCTCTTTAAAATAAAATTTTAAAAAACCCAGAGAGTAGAAGGTAATTACCAAGGGAAAGAGATGTGGAGGAAATGGGGTAAAGATGGCCAAACGGTACAAGCATGTTATTATTAAGTTGAATAAGTTAGTGTGTAGCATGATAATTGTACTTAATGACATGTCCTTTTTTTAACACACATACATGAAAGGTAACATCAGGTAAAATATATACTAGTTTGATAGAGAAATCATTTTTGAGAAGTATGTATATTATAAAAACATGTTATACATATTGAATGTATATAATTTTTATTGTCAATTATACCAAAATACAGCTGGAAAAATAAATCAATAAATGTACTTTTATTCTTGACTTAGAAAAAAATTAAACTGATATTTTTTTCTTGAATTAGGCCAGGAATTATAAGCTTTTCTAAATAAAGAACTAGATAGTAAATATTTTAGGCTTTATGAGTCATATATGGACTCTCTCACGTTTTCTTCTGTTTCTGTTATAACCCCTTGAAAGGAAAAAACAATTTTTAGCTCATGGGCTGTACAAAAACAGGTCAGTGGCAGAATACCTGCCAGCCTGCAGGCTGTACTCTGCACAACTAGCTTCCCCTCCCCCATTCCTTCTCCTCTGCCCCTCTCAGCAAAGAATGGTCAGTAAGTGGCCATAAAACCCTGTTAAGACACCAGAAAGACTTCAGATGGTATCTTGTAGACTTGTGAAGTAGATAGAAGTACTAGTAAAAATCCTGAGGGCATTATTCCACACCAGCCTTATATGCTCAAAGCAGAGAGAGGTGGACCTCAAAAAAAATTATACATATAGCTTTTATAGCACAAAGCCATCAAGATTCAGAGAAACCCACAACATATTTTTAAAAATTACATTATTCAAAAATACTAACAGCTTTGCCCAATAGGCACAGAAACAGTAAAAACTGAAAAGAGGTCTCTGGACCCCCACATTTCCCACATGCAGGTACAATGTGAAACAGCAATTCATACGGAAAAGACACCATTCAGACGGTAGAACAAGATCCCGGTGAATCATGGATTAGGAACTACTCACACTCAAGAAAGACGTATCCCAGGCCCCTCCCGGGCCTGACAACATGTGTCTGACTGGACTTCAGGACTGCTGTGGCTCAGGGACTGCTATGTGCCTCTTGTCCTCCTAGCTGAACACAAGTATCTATGTGATTAGCTTGCCCGATCTCATCACTGTAATAGGGTACATAGCAGATAATTTCGCTCACCAATTTTCAGCCAAGAAAAGCTATTTTTAAAAGCATGGTACATGGAAGCCTCATCTACATCCAGAACTGACGCATTATGAAATTATGAACTTCAAGCCTGATACCACAATGGGGCCATACTTTGTGAAGCCTAGGAAGAAGTGCTAATAATTTTGACTAGAAGGGAGACTCTGGTAGATAAAACCTGGCCACAGACTAACTGAAGTTCCTCTCCTCAAGTGACAGGAATCTCTTTCCCATCCTTTCCAAGCTGGCCATGTGATCTGCTTTAACCAACAGAATGTAACCAGAGTTGTTTCATGTGACTTCTCGCACCCTCCTTACCCTCCTAGAAGCTTACACCACCATGTGTAATCTGGGCGTGGTGGTGCATATCTGTAACCCTAGTCCTCTGGGAGACTGAGGCAGGAGAATCACAAAACAGAGCTCACCTAGTCAGGGCAACTTAATGACTTACCAAGACACTGTCTCAAAAAAAAAAAAAAAATCAACGTCTGGGAATATAGCTCAGTATGAAAGCCTTGGGTTCCATCTCCTGTAAACACACACATACATACAGGCATGCACACACACCCTCAATAAATAAAAGAAGCTGAATTTAGCCTACTGAGTGATGAGAGGCCATGTGGCTGAGCACTGAGGCAGCATGGCCAACAGCCCATCCAACAGCCCTGTCTATCTGCTAACTGGCTCGCAAGCTGCGAAAGGTACATCCAGCTGACACTCCATGGATTTAAGTGGCTCTTCTAGCTGAGCCCTTTCTGGACTGACAACTCATGGTATCACTTGTAGTTCATCGAATATGCTGTTCCTTACTTGGTCCTGGATGTAACTGCATTTGCAGTTCTCTTACTCTAAAGCTTCCTTCCTCCCTACATTCTGAATCCCTCCATAAAGATGTGAGAGGTGTTTACTAATGTCTCTCTCCTCTGATTCTCTAAATACTTTCACATTCTTTTATCATCACTTTCTGTATTTATCAGTACATCTTTTCAAAAGCCAAAGCCTCTGGTAAAGATGGTCTCTGTTCTTTCACCTCTGCATCTAGCAGAGAAGCTGACCCACAGGAGATACTTAATATTGTCTACTGACTAAACTAGTGTAGTAACACTCTTAAAGGACTGATACTTTCCTATTATATTTATTTTATACACATAAATAAAAGTGACAGTACTACAAAAAAAGCCAAGGTAGAATAAACTGTTCTGACCAAAAGAAAACAGCTGAAGATAAAGAAACATATTATGATGTTTAAATTAAATTTTGTTCATAAATATATATCCTTCAATAAAACTTCACATTTGACTAAAAACTGACAACTTCATAAAATATCCAGAGTCCTTTTTGTTTTGCTTTTTGGTTTTTTGAGATAGGATCTCACCATGTTTTTTAAGTAGGCCTCGAACTCACTATGTAGCCCAGGCTGGCCTTGAACTCATGTCAATCCTCCTGCCTCAGCCTTCCAAGTGCTGGGATTACAGGCAAGTGCCACCATGCCCAGCCCATAGTTTGAATAAGAATGGAAATTATACACCACTGAAATTTTTTAAAGTACTATTTAAGGCTGGGGATATAGCTCAGTGGCACAGTGCCTGCTTGGCAAGTGCAAGGTCCTGACATCAATTCCTGTTACAAAAAAAAAAAATCTTGTCTAAGGTACTGTTTATAGAACATGATTATGTACACTAGTTCAATTTTGCTATATTGTGTTGGCAACACATCACTGCAACGTTGTACCTATTCTGTAAGAATTAAGCTATATATTTATAATCAAATTATAGAAGAAATCAGAAGCCATTACTGGTAACACAGAAGCAGCTTTAATTTTGGAAGTGATCTCTTCGTTCAACTGGGTGTCTTTATGTCACTGAAGAAGATACTGAGGCCTGGAGCTGTTAAATTACTAACATTACCCGTGTAGTTTATATTGGTCCTAAGATTAAAGTCAAGGAAATTTGTTATTTTTTTCCAGTTAAATTATTTAATGCATTTAATATCAATTACCACCCTCCAGTCCTGCTTAAATGGTTACTTTTTAGGCTGGGCAAAATTTCTTCACAAAAAAAAAACCTGTATAAGCCTGGGTATAAACTTCAAATTTGTCATTAGCCATTAAAAAGAATATATTTTTTGACATTTAAACAGAATATTGTTATTTAATAGATTTAAACGTCATATAATTGGTTATGAGCAAATGGAGTTGTTATGGTTTGTGTCTGGATGTCCCTCCAAAGCCTCATGCAGTTATGAGGAGTTGGCTTTTATGTTTCTTTGGTGGTACTAGGGATTAAACTCAGGGCCTTGTGCATGCTGGGCACATGCTCTACCACTGAGCTACATCCCCAGCCCTGAGGTTGGCTTTTTGGAGGTGGCTGAATCTAGAGTTTGTGACTGATTCATGGAACAATGCTGGGATTAACAGTGTGAGTGCTACACCCACCATAGGGCAGGCAGCCTGTGTACAAGATAAGGGACAGAAAGATTTGTCTGCGTCTTGCCCTTGTTGCTTTTATTATCTTCCACTGCCATGAACTGTTGCCCCTCTGCCATGTGCCACACTGCCTTGGAGCCAGATTATGGACTGAAACTTGTACAAACTGTGAGCTAAATAAACCTTTTATCCCTTAACTTGTGGGTGTTAGGCATTTTGTCACAACAGCCAGAAAAGTAACTAACACAGGAGTTTATCTCAAGAATACAAACTCAGCTCATTTTAAAACCATGAATGTAACTCGTCTACATTATAGACTCAACAGGAAAAATCATGTGATATCAAAAGATACAAAACAGACACTTCAAAAATTCAACATCTACTCAGGATGAAAACTTTCAATTGGGAATAGAAGAGAACTTTCTTATTTGGACAAAGGGTATCTAAGAAGCAAAGAAAATTCACATTACATTCACTGATAGAATACTACATGCTTTCCCTGGGCAAGACACAAGCTAAGAAATAGAGAAGTCAAAAAACAGAGTACTGCATGCATCCCTTGGATCACATACAGGGCTGGGATGTTGACTTTTGCCATTTCCACCTGCTCTGTGCTAGAGCCCAGTACAAAACACAAGAAAACAAAACAAGTAGTATAAAAATTTGGAAAAAGTGAAACTGTCATAAAAACAAACATGACTTTTCATACAGAACATCTTAAGGAATCTACACAAAAGTCTCAAGACCTAATACATGTATGTACCAGCCAGGTGTGTACAACAGGACACGCCTATAATTTCAGCTACTCAGAAGGCTAAGGCAGGAGGATTGCAAGTTTTAGTCAGCCTACTCAACTTAGTGAGATCCTGTCTCACAATAAAATATAAAAAAGACTGGGAATGTAGCTCAGTTATAGAGCACCCCTGTCCAGGGTTCAATCTCCAGTACCCCCACCCATCCACACACACGCCCACACAAAGGCACAGGACACAGAGTCAATACATAAAAAACCAATTGTATTTCTATAAGCAACAAACAACAGGCAAAATTTTTAAATGCCATTTACAATAGCATAAAAAAGGATAAAATATGGAAGACCTCGTCACTAAAAACCATAAAATGCAGCAAAGAAATTAGAGGAGACCCAAATAAACAGAGATTTATACTGTGTTCATGAATCAGAAAACTTAGCACTGCTATGTTATCAATTCTTTCCAAATTGATTTGTGGATTAAATACCATCCCATGTGACATCAGAATGAGCATTATTGTAGAAACAACAAGCTTAATAAAATGTATATAGAAATGCAAGGGACAAAGAATACACATTCTTAAAAAAACAAAAATCAAATTGGATAGCTCACACCATCTAATTTCCAAACTTTTATAAAAACTACTCTGATCAATATATTATAGTATTAGTAAAAGAATAAGTGACAGAATAGTGGAACAGAATAGAAAATCCTAAAAGAAACCTATAAATATATGGTCAGCTGATTTTCAACATTGGCACAAATGTTATTACCCAATGTGGAAAAAACAGACTCTTAATAAACAGTGGTGGTAAACTCTAAGTAACTACATGGTGGAAGAGTGGGAAGGCACTGTAACTCCTACCATATACCACATGCTTACAAATATTAATTTAAAGTGAGTCACAGACCTGACAGTAAAAGTAGTAACTAAAAAGCTCTTAGGTAGAAAAAAAACTTAGGAGAACATCTTGCAACTTTGGGGTTGTAAGATGAAGATTTCATCGGATACAAAAAAAAATCACTCTAAGGCTGGGGATATAGCTCAGTGGCGCAAGTGCTTACCTGGCAAGTGCAAGCTCCTGAGTTCAGTTCCTGGTACAAAATAATCACTCTCAAAGAGAAAAATAAACTTTTGTAAAAACACTATTAGAAATGAAAAGGCAAGTCATAAAGAAAATCACAACTAAAAAAGACTTGCATCCAGAGTATATAACAAACTATGAGTGGATGATAAACAATCTAACCTTTAAAATGGCACAAAAGTTGACATTCATGAAATAAGATACAGTAGTGCACCTATATCTGTGATGTCACTCTGTGTGGTTTTGGTTACCAACGGTCAAACACAGTACAAAAATATTAGGTGGGAAATTTCAAAAATAATTCATGAGATTTTTAACAGTATATATTTACAGTAAGCAATGATTACACTCATAATGGGGAGTTGGCACATATACATAACACGTATCCTTTTTACTTCTGCTTCCCTGTCTTCCCTTTCCCCCTCCATCTCTTGGTTCCCTTTCCATTTGCAAAAGCTGTATCTCCTTATTTCCTATTAACTGTGCTTCATTTTGCTCTTTCCATTACATATACTTTGGGTTTCTCATGTAAGAGAAATCATGAGATATTTGTGTGGTCGGATTTATTTCATTTAACATTATGCATCTGTTTTCCTACAAATGACTCAAACTTATCCTTTTTTTATAACACAGTAGGACTCCATTGTGTATAAATACATTTTCTTTAGCCATTCATCTGCTGATAGACATATAGGCTGCTTGCAAGATTTAGCTATTATGTCTCTATAAACATGACTATGTATGTATCACTATAATAGGATATCTTTAACTCTTTCAAGAAGATACCTAGAAGGGGAATAGTTGGGTTAAATGAAATTTTTATTTTTAGTTTTTTGTGGAATCTCCATATTGAGTCCTACATTAGTTGCACTGATTTACATTCCCATCAACAATATAGAAGGGTTCCTTTCCCTCAACAGCCTTACCAGCATTATTACTTGATTTCTCAATGATAGACATTTTTTCTGGAGTAAGATGAAATCTTGTTGTTTTAATTTGCATATTTCTAATTGACAGAGATGTTTGACATTTTTTCATGTATTTATTGGCCATGTATACTTCTTCTGAGACATGTCTATTCATTCAGTTGCTCATTTTTTATTGTGTCTTTTATTTTGAGGTGGGGGGGTCTAAGTTTTTGAGTTCCTTACATATTCTAGACATTTGCCCTCTGAGGAGTTGCTGGCAAAATTTTTTTCTCATTTTCTAAGTCGGCTCTTTATTCTGTTGGTTGTTTTCTTTGCTGTATAGAAGGCTTTTAATTTGATATAATCCTATTTGTTGATTCTTGATGTTCTCTCTTGTGCAACTGGAGTTCTGTTCAGAAAGTTCTTGCTTCTGTCTATTCCTTCAAGAGTTTTGTCTATCTCATCTTCCAGCAGATTCAGTGTTTCTGTTTAATATTTAGGTCTTTGATCCATTTGACTTTATTTTCATACATGGTGAGAAATATGAGTCTAGATTCTATCTTCTGTATGTATCCAGCCAGTTTTCCTAGCACCACTTGTTAAAAAGGCTATCTTTCTTCCGGTGTATATTTTTGGACCCTTTATAAAAGAATAGATGGCTGAATGTGCCTGGGATTGTTTCTGCCACCTCTATTCTGTTCCACTGACCCACATGTCTGTTTTTGTGTCAGTACTATGTTGTTTTCAATCACCACAGCTTTGTACAGTAACTTGAAATCTAGGATTGTGATGCTTCATACCTTGTTCTTATTGCCCAGGATTGCTCTTGCTATTCTGGGTCTCCTCTGATTCTGTATGAATTTACAATAGTCTTTTCAAGTTCTGTGAGGAATGCTGCTAGTATTTTGATTGGGATTGCATTAAACCCACATATCAGTTTTGGAAATAGGTATGGCCATTCTGACAATACTGTTCCACTTATTGAGGAATGGGGGATATCCTTCCATTTTCTGATATCTTCTTTGATCTTTGTCAGAGTACTATGGTTTTCATTGTAGAGATCTTTCACTTGTAGAATACTAGATAACGAGGACTGAGGCCTAACCGTCTCTGTGAGCACAAAGGAGAAAAACAATAAGCTGTTTTCTTTTGGCAGCATGCAGGTATGCTGGGACGTTGCAAGTTCCAGGAAAGGTCAACACAGCTGAGATCCAGTTATTTACCTGTTCATATACTATAGATAATAGGAAGCAAATAAACCTTGTATTACTCTAATTGCTTGCTCACATGTCTAAGGGAATAAAAGCCAGGTGAGCCAAATGCTCAGGACTCATTGTCTAAGAGAGGCAAGAGCACTGGCCCCTCTGTCTAAATTAATTGTTTTTTTGTTTTTCATCCTTGTTTACCCTGGGCCAGGGACAAACTGGTAGACTGGTTCCTACATTCACTTTCTTTTTTGGTTATTTCTAAGTGTTTTTTTTTTTTTTTTAAAGCAAATGGCATTGTTTCCCTAATTTCCTTCTCAGTGGGTTTATTATTGGTCAACAGGAATACTACTGATTTTTGTGTGTTGATTTTGTATCCTGCCACCTTGCTGAATTTATCAGTTCTAGGAGTCTTTTGGTAGAACTTTCTGCTGCATGTGGTGGCACACACCTATAATCATAGCACTCTGGAGGCCGAGGTAGGAGGATCATTGTGAGTTTGAGACCAGCCTAGACTACAAAGTAAGCTCAAGGCAGCCTGAACTGCATATCGAGACCCTGTATCAAAAAGACCAAAAAAAAAAAAAAAAGCGGAAATTTTTGGGTCATCTATGTAAAGGGTAGTGCAGTTTGACTTCTTCATTTTTATATACATATACCTTGTATTTCTTTCTTTTGCCTGACTGCTCTGGCTAGTTTTGAGTACTAAAGAGAGAAGGACTGGTGAGATGGACATTCTTAAATTGTTCCTGATTTTAGAGGAACAATTTGCAGTTTTTCCCTATGTAATGTGACGTGGCAGTAGGTTGGTCATAAATGGCTTTTCTCAGATTGACATCAGGTAACAAGACTGTAAGTAGTACACTGTCTACTGTTGTCTACACAGCAGTTACTCACGGTACAAGCTATAGGCATGAAATAGTGTCCAAACAATACTAGCACAGACCTTTCTTTTCAATGAACTATAAGGAAAAATAGCTTATAACTATCTTAACTATCTTTTGTATGTATATATATATTTTTTCTTTATTCCTTCCTTCTTTTCCCTTTTTCCTATGACAGTTTTTTTTTTAAAGAGAAGAAGAAAAATAGTAATAAAATATCTGGGTGTGGTGGCGCATGCCTATAACCCCAGCACTCGGGAGGCTGAGGCAGGAGGATCATTGTGAGTTCAAGGCCAGCCTGAACTGCACAGAGAGACCCTGTCTCAAAAAGACAAAAAGAATAAAACAGTTTCAATCAGGCTAATAGGAGAGTAACAATAATTAATACATTGTGCACTGTTATCTTCATAGTACAAGATAAAAGGCCTGAAATAATGTCTAGACAATATTAGCAAAAATCTTTTTCAATGAACTAAGAGAAACTAGCTATCTTGTGTGTATATATATTTTTTCCCTTTTCTCTTCCTTCCTTTCCCACATTAGTTTCTCTTTTCTTTTAAATAGTTTCTTCTTGATTCACAATATCTATTGTACATTTTTTATTGTATTTACTCATTCAGCTTCTCTTGTGATGTTTACACATAAGGGTCTGACTTATGTGTAACTTATGAATGTGGTCTCAAGTTACATCCATTTATCTATAAAAGTCTTGAGCTTATCCTTCTTTATGGCTAAGTAGTACTCCATTTTATTTTTAAAAACCCACATCTTTTTTATCCATTCCTCAGTTGATGGGCATTTGGGTTGTTTCCAAGATTTAGCTATGACAATTGTGCTGCTATAAACATGGGTGCACATATATCATTGTGTATAATGTTTTTAATCCTTCTTAGAAGATACCCAGAAGGAGAATAGCTAGCTTGAATGGAACATATAATCCTAAATTTTAAGGAATTTCCACACTGATTGCCACCATGGTTGCACCAGTCTATACTCCCACCAATAGTGGAGGAGGGTTCCTTTTTCCCCACAGCCCCACCAGCATCTGTTATCAGTTGATTTCTTGATGCTAGCCATTCTTTCTAGAGTGAGATGGAATCTCAGTGTTGTTTTAATTTGCATTTGGTGTATGATCTTTTGATGATTTGCTGCATTTATGTTTGCCAGTATTTTGTTGAGGATTTCTACATCTATGCTCACTAAAGATATTAGCCTGTAGTTTTCTTTTCTAGTTGAGTTCCTGTCTGGTTTTTAAATCAAGGTAATGCTAGATTCCAAGAATAAATTTAGCAATGTTCCTTCCCTTTCAATTTCATTAATAAGTTTGAGGACTAGCACCATTATGTTGTCCCTGAAGTTCTTGTAGTATTGAGTGGTGAATCCATCAGGTCCTGAGCTTTTCTTTGTAGGGTTTTTATTACTGCCTCACCTTCATTGCTTATTAATGGATTATTCAGGGTTTTTATATTTTCTTGGTTGAGTTTTGGTAATTCATAGATATTGAGAAATCTATCCATTTCTTCTGGATTCTCCCATTTATTGTAGTACAGTATTGGGACATAGTTATTAAAAATCTGGATTTTGATAACGTCTGTTGTGATTTTTGCCTTTTTCCTTTCTAACTACATTGATATGGATCTATTATTTCCTTCTTCTGATAAGATTATCTAAGGGTTTATCTATTGTGCTTATTCTTTCAAAGAACCAGTTATTTGATTCACTGATTTTTAGGCCAAATTTCATTAATTTCTGCTCTGATTTTAGCAATTGTTCTTGCTTTTCTAAGACCTCATGGTACATGATTAATTCATGTGTTTAAACAGGTGTTATTACAATGTATTGTGATAACTGCTCTATTATTCTATTATTGTTGTTAATTTCTTTCTGTGTCTAATTTGTAAATTACACTTTATCATAGGTATTTATGTACAAAAAAAAAGAATGTAAAGCGTAAGTATTGCAATGAAAGGGCGACATGCTTAAATCACTGCTTCCCTAGTGTGTCCAAGAAATGTCCTACTTATGAGAACAGACACAAAAGCTAAAGTTCCTCCTGGAACGTACAGGCTTGTGTCTCATGTTTTGAGTCCGTCTTCAGTGATGGAATCTTGTTCAATTAATTCCTCTCACAGACTCAAATGATCATTCTCCGTTTCCTAACTGAAACAATCAAAGGTTAGTCAGCCCTATTTATTTTATTTCATCTACACACTTGTTACATTTGATTGAGCTGTGCCCTGATGAATGTGCACTGTAATATTCAAAAGCCCTACTTGTAAATGCTCATTCGTTTTCACTCTAAAGACGTCTGCTCTTCCTTCTACCATTGCTACAGATATTCCAAATACTGAGTAGGTGAAGAGAAGGGATTTTTTAAAAGTTACCATAGGAAAAAACATTGCAGCTACTGCAAATAATTTAAATCATTTAGTAATACATTAAGTGATATCACATTATATAAAAGAAAAACTAGTCTCTTCATATTTACAAAGAAAACATTTGCAATATAACAGACTTAAAATCT
>PVLD010009383.1:0-77320 GCA_004027595.1 Dinomys branickii
TTCAAAACTTGTTCTGGGTGGGGTTGAGTTTTGAGACTGCGTTTTGTTCCTCTGTTTTCCCATTTTTGGGTATCAGATTCAAAATGTGGAGCTATAAATTCCACAGGCAGTTCAGCAGGCGGAGGTCTGCTGCAAAGGCTGCTCCAATGATTCCTTCTCTTTGGGAGAATGTCCCTTAAGCTTTCTGCTGAGATTTGTTTTTCTGTCTTCCGTTTTTTGGGTATCAGATTCAAAATATTGAGCAATATATTCCCCAGGCAGTTCAGCAGGCAAAGGTCTGCTGCAGAGGCTGCTCCAATGACTTTTCTTTGGGGGAATGTCCCTTAAGCTTTCTGCTGAGAGTTCCGCTTAAAAGGCTGTGCAGATGTTGGTTAGCTACTCCCTACCGAGAGACCTGGGTGAGGTGTGTAAGACCGCTCCCCCGCCCTCCCAGGGTTCCCTGCAGGTATAGGGATGGATCTCCTCCCCCACTCGGTGATCTGGTCACGAGCGCAGATAGCTCACCAGTTTTTGGAGTCCCTGCAGGCAGGAAGGTTCCAAGGTGCCAGTTTTTTGTGCTATGCTCGCGACCCTCCGCTCGCAGCCACTTGTTTCCTCGCGCTCTCCGGGTCTGGGGGAGGGAGCGGGGTGCTCCGCTCCTCTGCTCCTCGCGCCGCCCTGGCCACGGACCGCCGGCTGCCGAGCGTCTAGGCTGCGCCGCCTGCCCGATGCGCGCGTTATGTGGGACTGCCGGGCGTTCCCGCTGCTAAAAAGCCGATCTCTGTGGGGAGTCGCCGGAAAGCTGCACCGGCTCGGGAGGCGGGAGGGACCGAGCTGGCTGTGCCCCCAGGGCGGTCGGACCCAGCCAAGCCCCCTCCCCGTGCGGAGTGTCTCTGGCTCCCAGTGTCTGGGGCTTTTCCGCGTCTCGCCATGGCAGTTTGGGCCGCCCTACCGCATCTCCCCCGGCAGCTCAGAGAAACACGTTCAGTTTGATCTTCCCAGCCGAGGTCCCGGCATTCACACTCGCCAAGTCTGTCTCGAGCTGGTGTTGTTTATCAAGGAGGATCGCTCCTTTGCTGCTCACCTGGTCGCCATCTTCCCGGAAGTTCCGTCATTGTATGTTTTGAGTTTTACTTATTCTTTCAGATTCCTACACCAGGAAGTCAATGTGATGTTTACACATGTGGGTCCGATTTATTTCACTTATGAGTATGGTGTCTAGTTGCATCCATTTACCTACAAACCCTTGAGTTTATAATTTTTATAGCTGAGTAAAAATTGTATAAAAATACCACATCTTTTTTATTCATTCCTCTGTGGATGGGCATTTGTGTTGTTTCCAAGATTGAGCTATAACAAATTGTGCTGCTTGCTATAATCATGGGTGCATGTATATCACTGTGCTAGGATGTTTTTAATTGTTCTGGGAAAATACTCAGAAGGAGAATAGCTCGGTTAAGTGAAACTTCCAATCCTAGTTTTGTGAGGAATCTCCAAACTGATTTCCACACTGGTTTCACCAATCTGCACTCCCACCAGCAGTGGAGTAGGGTTCCTTTCTCCCCAGAGCCTCTCCAGCATTTGTTATTGGTTGATTTCTTGATGATAACCATTATTTCTGGGGTGAGATGGAATCTCAGTGTTGTTTTAATTTGCATTTCTTAAATGATTAATGATGTTGAACAGTTTTTCATGTATTTATTTGTCATTAGTATTTCTTCATTTGAGAAGTGTGTGTTCATTTCAGATGCCCATTTTTGTTTGGGTCTTTGAATTTGGGGGTCTGATTTTAAAAAATTCTTTATATGTCCTAGGTCGAAGTCCTTTGTCTGAGGGGCAGCTGGAATGTGCTTACTTCTTAGTGGAGAGCCTCCCAATCCAAGAGGGGCTCAGGAAAGGCTTCAAGTTTCCATTCACCTGGCCCCCAACAGCCTCCCCCTTCAGGGTCTGTAAAGCTTACGCAGCTAAGGTAAGCACATTACCTTCCACATGACATTCTTTTTATAAGAAGTTTCAGGTGTTTTCATTTTTTTCTGGCCACCAGCGTGGGATGACTCCTTACAGGCTGTAAGTATTAAAACAAAAGTGATACCTTAACGTTATTTAAAAAAAATTGAAACCCTTTTCTAGTCTCCTAATGTACCTTTCATGCTTGCCATTTCAAAATGATCACCTGTGTCCTCTTAGTTCTTTAAAAAAATAGAACCACTGTATTCTACTTTTCAAAGCAGCACAGTATCTTTCTTGCTCCAGGGTGTGTCTCAATCTGGCCAGGGCTGACCCTTCCCCAGCCCTGTTTCCCACAGAGTGGCAGCCAAGGGGGTTCTCAAGGGGTGGAGGCTTTCGAGTGCCATCAGCCTCTCTGATCATGATGATCAGTAAAGGTAGCTCAGCTCTGGAAACAGTTTGGGAAACTAACCAGCTGCCTTGCGGCTTCCTCACTTTGTAGGTGTCTGGGGACAAGAAGGCAGGGTCTGAAGAGTGACAGAGGTCTCTTTAAGGGGCGGCTGCAGCTCGGAAGCCTGGGCAGCGCTGGGGAGTTTGAGGTCGCAGCTGCCCTGATCTCAATTAGAGAAGAGTTGTACCTCATAGGCATTGAGTTGAAGGCAGAGATTTTCCAGTTGATTTCTGTGTCAGAGTCACCTGGAAGGCTTGTTAAGCTGTGGGTTCCTGGGCTCTCTGTCAGAATTTCACATTCTGTGTAGCTGGGTTAGAGAACAAGGATTTACATTAATGAACGTCCAAGTGATACTTGCTCTGAGCGCCTGGCTTTGAGCACTGCTGATCTGCACTGGGGATGAAAGAGAATTTGGCCAGTGTGGGCGATCCAGCAGGCCATTTCTTCAGTGCTCACTGTCAGGAGTGTCCAGTGTGCAGCGAGTGCTGGGGGTCTCAAAGAAGTAGAAGCCAAGCTGGGTGTGGGAGTGCTTGCTGGTGATTGCAGCAAGGATACCGAGCTTGAGCTCAACCTGCATGATTTAGCGACTTTGGGAGACCTTGTCTCAAAAAACAGAAATAACAAAGGAGGAAGGGGTAAGAAGGAGGCATAGGAGGAGAGGATCGGGCAGGGGAGAGGATTAGAGGAAGTCTGCAGTCAGGCCACCAAGTACTTGGTGGGACTTAGAGGAATGAAGGCCATCACAGTGAGGGCGATGGCAGGACTACGTTCTCCACGGCCTCAGCGGGTAAGGACCAGGGGCCCGGGTAACCAGATCCTGGCTGGCTGGAAGACGAGTCTGGGGGAACAAAATACATGATGAAAGTGGCTAAATGCAGAGGGAGCGCAGTGCAGCTCCCTGAGGGTGGTAGCACGGAGCGTCTAGTGCTCGGAGTGTGGAGCGAACGAGCTGACTTCTGGAGAGAGCGTGGAGCGCAGCCTGCCGGCTCGGCTAACGAGAGGCACACGGGCGTCTCAGGATTCTGTCTGTGAAAGCAGACATTGCCTCCTGGATCGGAGCGCATAGCCATAAATTCTAAGTAGGTGAGGCACGTCTGCTTTTCAACATTAAGGCGGAAGCATCTTTTATGCCAGCCCAGGAGAAGGGTATAAATATTAACATTCTATAAAAAGGCTGCAGCACCTGAGCGAAGCAGGTGTGCAGAGGGCTTTCATTTTTATTTATTTGATTTTAGTCTCAAGTATTATGATGCGGAAAAATTGACTTTCACAACAGGCAAAAGTGCAGTGGAGAATTCTAATAATTCTCTGACGCGGTTGCCTCTGGTTCTGAAGTACAACATAAAAAGTGAGAACCTTGGCTAACCTTCTGCATGGTTCCCAGAACTTCTGAAGATACCAAGAGCTCAATAATAAATACTGCATGCAGCTAAACCAGTAACAGTCTAAACACAAATAGTCCCCGCTTTATTTTAGGGCAACAGCCATGTACAAGATGTGAAATGAGGGGCTTGGTAGGAATAATAAACATTTCAATAACATGGAAATGGATGTAATCAACATTTACAAAGTGCTTATTCTGGGCAAGCTGTGTGTGTGTGTGTGTGTGTGCGTGCACACACACACAGGATCTTGGTGTGTGTACACACAGATAAGACACCTTTTAAAATAGCTTTGCTGATAATGGCATATCATATTTGCTCACTGTACATCTACAAATCAGTGACACTGGTAAATCTGTAGAGTTGTGCAGCCATCCTCGGAGTCAAGTTTTAAAATACTTCCCTGTCTTGCAAATGTTCCCTGGCATCTGTTGGCTGACAGTCCACTGCCACCCCTGGACTTGTTTCCTGTTGCCGTGCACTTGCCTTTTCTGGACATTGCAAATAAACAGAACAATACGTGATCTTCCGAGCTGACTTCTCCCAGGAGGTGTGTTATTTTTGAGACTCCGATGGGATGCACCATGTACTAGGAATTCACTCTTTTTTCACTGCTGCTATTCTGTTCCATGGCTTGGGGCCCAGTATTTCATTTGCCCCTCCTCAGTTGTGGGCATTTGTATTGTTTCTAGTTCTGGATTATTATGACCAGTGCTGCTATGAACATCGACTTGCATGTTGTTCTAGGCACATGAGATTCCCACTGTTCTCATTATCCTGTGCTTTAGTACCACCCTAGTTTACTTTTCTGCAGATAATAAAACTAAAGCTCAAAAAATTGTGAAACTTTGTCAAGGTGATAAATGTAACTGGGTAAATATTTTGAGGAATATAAAATGCCCTTTCTTCTGGGCTTCTGAAGACTTCACTGACTCTGCAGACTAATCCTGAGTCATTCATCTCTCCAGGTGGGAGGTGGGTAGGAGAGCTTCCTAGCGGAAATGCAAAGATAAAACAGAACGTGTTAATCAGCTCTGACATTCAGAAGAAGAGCCAGGGATAAGACAGTAGGATGAAAAGCAGGCTTTGGAAGGAACGGGGTTAGGGAGGAAGGCAGGCTGATGGGAAATGTATTTCTTTTCTGTTGCTGTTAGTATACCTAGAAGAAAACCCAGAAGAATTGGATCGTGGTTTCTTCCCTAGAGTACAGGTCTCCCCCAAGCCCTTTCCTCCAGGGCAGGGCTTCTGTGGGGAGAAGAGGTGAGAGCGGTCAAGGCGGAGGCAGCTGTGGGCAGCAGCAGTGGTGGGGTGTCAGGCAGCCTGGGACCCTGGGTCCCTTCAGGACTCCGGGCCGGGTGCTGCCTCCCTCCGCCTGCTCCACCTGGGAGAAGAGCCCTGTCCGGGGAACCTGGGCAGCTCAGCAGGGTTAGGCCGAGAAGCAGCCAATGTTTATCTCTTCCAAGTTGCCTTTGGTGCCCTGTGGCACAGAGGGAATCTGGGAGGTCCGAGTGCTGGGAGTGCCGGCCCTGGGCGCAGAGGAGCTGGGATATGACTAGCTCAGTGCAAGAACCTCTCTCCCCACTGGGTCACCAAGCCCAGGTTTTGGGCTGTGTCGGGCACTGGTACAGCAGCAGCAAGCCTGGGGCAGAATGGATGACAACAGGGAGGTCCCAGCCTCTGAGGTCGGGGACTGGCCAGCTCCTGACACCTGTCTCTAGGCTCCTGACTCCTGCCCCTGGGCTGGGGTGAGAGGCAGGTGACAGAAGCAGCAGAGAGACGCAATGGAAGGCACTGCTCGCTCCAGGGCGTGCGTACTACATCCGGCTGCACTTGCTCCCATGGGGGAGACGGCGCCAATCTAGGGTTAACACTGCTATTTATAGTGAGCGAGCCTCACCCGAAGACTTCCAGGTGTTACTGTCACTCTCAATTTGCTGGAGATGGCTCGATCTGGGCTTTTCTGTGGTTTTGCTCCTTTCCCAGGGGAAGAAGGCTTGTGGGAAAGAGCAGGTTCGCTAGGGACATAAAGGAGGAAGCATCATTTCTTTGGCACATGGAAGAGAGCTGTGAGCGGATTCAGCATAAGATGAGGTTGGGATTTGAAACACAATTTTCATGACTCCGGAGCCATTTGTTTTCATAACCACTGTCATTAAAGGTAGTGATAGTAGTGATCAGAGCTAACTTGTTCTGAGAGTTTTGTGCCAGGAGCTGTTTGAAGTGTTTCCTGTGCATTAGCCCACTGAACCTCCACAATACCCTTTGGTAGGGAGAGAGGAAGGAACTGAGACACAGAGAGGCCCAGTAACTTGACCCAGGTCACACGGCATGAACGTGGCAGTGATACAGAAGCTCAGGCACAGAGTCCACCCTGGGGGACACTTTGGCAGGCAGGCAGTGGACTTCTGCGACACCGTCTTTGGTGTAGCCAGCACTTTTTCCCTCTCCAAGACCTTTCACAATATGGTGTGTGCTACCCCTGTGACAGGTGCACAGTGAAATGGGGCAGGTGGTGAAATTGCCAGCGTACCTCTGAGGGGACATCGATGCCAACAGCAGCTGAGGGACAGCGTGAAGACCGGGTGTGCTGGGGGCAGCTGGGGTGTGAGGACCTGAATGTCCCCTCCTGGAGTCTGGCCAGGAGCGGTGAGTGTTCAGGGAGTGGGTACACAGCGAGCTGGTGGCTGTCACTCAGGGAAGCCACTCGTTCCTCCCAGAGTGTCCAACACAGAAATGCTTTCCAGAAATGTGGCCCAGGAGGTGGTGGTACAGGGTACCCATAGTGAACAGTTTTATATCACCAGTTATGTTTTTTGTTTTAGAGAAATATTGGGTTTCTATTTATGGGAATTGTATATAAAAGTTTATAGAAATCAAGTTGAGTCTTTGGAGGCCTCACACTGAGCTACATCCTTAACCCTTTGTTATTTTGTATCTTGAGACCAGATTTTGCTAAGTCATTTTGTATCTTGAAGCCAGATTTTTCTTAAGTTGTCCAAGCTGGGCTTGAACTTCTGATCTTCCTGCCTCAGCCTACCAGAATGATGGGATTACAGCCACCATGCCTAGCTTCAGGATGTAGTAAAGGACATGTTAATAGTATAGGTGGCATGGAATTATGGAAAAATCACGAAGATAGTAGGCAGTCAGTAGTTTAAGGAGCGCTGTATTAATGAACACAGACCCATCAGTTATATCATAATTCAGAAGTGAAGGGAACAGGGTTTTACCGCCGTCATAGCCCCACTCCCAACTTCTGCCCATGACTTACACACTACACAGTCTCTGTGTTACATGATGTACAAACTTTTTGCTTGCATCTGCTCATTTTATTTTTAACAGTGAGCCAGTTGTCACTTGAGAATCACTATCTCCTTTTTTCTAAGCTGCAGAACACTGGTGTCGTTGGGGTAGCATGTCTTGCAGTTTAAAAGGATTCACTGCCATGGGGTTTTGCAGCCAACCCTGCCAGTGACTGTACTGTGATGAATAAGCTGTGATACAGGTATGTTCTGTGGAACTTCTGAGACTGGCTGAATACCTGGTACTAACTCATTTGGGAAAACTCATTTTTTTCTCTTTTCCACTTTTCTGCTGCCTGGGATACCTTTGTGATGGCTGGAATTCCAGTAGCCATCTTGGAGCATGAGGTAATGTTAAAGATGGAAATCAAATGCTAGGAGAGTGGAGCAAAATGAGAGAAACAGCATGAGGCCCTGATGACCATGGAGCTATACTTTCCCTTGGATGTCTGCCTGGGATCTCTTCTGCCTGAGATAGAAGTAGACTTTCTTCTTTAAACTTCCCATTATTTGAGGTTTTTGGTTAAGATGGCCAACCTTAACTAACTGATAGGAGAAACAACATCACTGTGGAAAATTTGAACGCAGGTAACAGCAAACAAAGCATATGGAAGCTTCATCATAGGGCTTTTATCCTCATGGCTGCAAGAAGGCTGCTGCAGCTCCAGACAGAAGCAAGATGGAGACAGAAGAGCTGAAGTTCTATTCTATAAAAGGTTTTGCCTTTCTATTTGGAGGAGGATTTTCCTTCAGCCATTTACCTTAGTGTTTCACCCACTACAATCTCCTTCACCTGTGGTGGGACCCATTCTCTTGAAATCAAGGATTCTCTGTTAACTGCTGAAATCAAGGACTTTGTTCTAGGGAAGAAGGAAGTGGGGTGGCACGTGCAGTGTGGAAACTGAGGCTGAGAGGCGAGGTGGGCTCCAACACTGTACAGTTAGCATGCGGAAGAGACAGGCTTTGAGTGAAGGGCCAACACCTGAGCCCGGGCTGTCCTCAGATTTTACTGTGCATTCTGTCAAGTGTTGTATACGGGAAGTCCTAGATTTCATGGATTGTGGGACTAGAGGGGCCTGAAATAGCCCTGGCTGTTTGTCCACCTAAGCTTCCAGAGCAGCTCTGTGATGGTGACATTGAAATGGCAGGAATGTTTTGTGCTGTCTAACGTAGCAGATGCGGTGGTTGTTGAGGACCCTAAACATGGCTCCTGTGACTGTGGGCCTGGACTTTCAGTGTTACTTAACATAATTATCCATACATAGTCAGTGGCTGCATGTCGAACCTCAGCACAGTTCCTGAACCTCAGAATGTTTCCTCCCACAGTACTCCCAAGTGCTAAGAGTCAATCAATTTTCAAGAGACTTTTTTGGGGCAGTGCTGTGTCTCTCTATTCTAGGACTTGTAAGTGTCACAAACTTTGCTTCCTCTGCACCCCTCCCTTACCCTCCCCTCCCCTCCCCTCTCCTCTCCTCTCTCTCCTCTCATGGCTGCACCCAAGTGCACTCATAAGAAAACACAAGATAAATGCTTGGTCCTAATACTCTGTCTAAAATGGTGAAACCATTATAGCACATGTCTATTACAGCAACTGGGAAAGAGCTGTACCTGTGAAATGCAGGCGGATTTGTCCTTTGCATTTGTTACTCTGGTTTAAGAGGGAAAACACCTGTTGAAGTAGTTTGATTTCTTGAGGTTATTGCAGACTGGTGGATCTCCATCAGAAAGCCAAAACCATTTCATTTCTTAGTGTTCCCTCACAGTGGCGACACTGAGAGAGAAGTTGGCGACAGGGACGGGGTTGGGCGCTCAGGACGTCTTGCCATTCTCTGCTGGGAGAAGAGAAGTCCGGGGACCCATTCTGGGATCTGTCCCTGTTTCTGGTCTTCACACACTCCTTTGTAGCCTGATTCCTAAAACTGACATCTGGGAAACCAAGATAGTAACTATCTAGCTCAATCCTGTTCTTCTGAGTTTTGAATGAGGCTCCATGGAGTTTGTGGCGTGGGCGCTTCACAATGTTTTTGTTCTGTTTTATTTACGGATTTATTTATTTTTTTGTCTTGTTGAGACAGGGTCTCACTGCGCACTTCAGGCTGGGCTTGAGCTCACTCTGTAGCCGAGGCTGGCCTCAAACTCACAGGGATCCTCCTGCCTCGTGCTTCCGAGAGCTGGGATTACAGGTGTGAGCCACCATGCCCAGCTTTGTTCTGTTTTGCTATACCAAGCTTTTTCCTCCAGAAAGAGAGATGGAAATGATTGGCTGAGGACCTAGGACCTTCTTGGTGCACCGCCACACATGGGCAGGAAGATCAGGACTGAGATCCGCGGGCTGAGACTTTTTTTGTCTTTAGCATCAGGTTGGTTCTGGCTCTTCCGGTCTAGTAACATCTCCCATCATGCTTTTCAGTGATGCCTTAGTGTTCACCCTTGCCTCGATCTCTGCATCTTTCTGGCTATGTTCCTTCCACCACAGAAGGCTCCAGGCCTCATCTCCACAGCTGTGAGGCCCCTTTATCAGTGGCCATGTAGGAAGACCCAAGGGTCTACATTTCTGCAGAGTTTGGAAAGGATGCTTTGCATCAAGGCTGCAATGGTTTGGATCTGGCGTGTTTCAGCAAAGCCTCATGCACATGGAAGGCGGTTAGATCACGGGGTTCTGCACCCAGCCATTGAATTAGTCCACAGATGAGTTGATAGCCACCTTGCTGTTAACAGATAGAGCCTGGTTAGAGGCAGATCATGGGATGCTCCTCGGGCTTCCCTCCTCCCTCTGCTTCCTGACCACCATGATGTGACCAGCTGTCCTCCTCCCAGGCCCTTCTGCTATGCCATTTCTGCACTCGAGCCTGCCAGCCATGGATGGAACTTCTGACACTGTAAGCCCAAAGAAACCTCTCGTCCTTTAAGTTGTGGGTGTTGGATATTTTGTCCCAGTGATGAAGACACTAAGACAAAGGCTTAGTGTAGCAATTCCTAAGGACTCGCCAGGTGCACATCTTTTTGGTGTCAGGGCCTAACTTTCTATTCTTAACTTCCTTGGTCTGATTTGGAAGCCTCAGGGGGAAGACAGTAAATCCCTTTAGCTTTTGTCTTCTGTTATTGCAGAAACAGCTCTATTTCTGTGTGACTGTATCACTCAGAGCAAAAAAAGGAATGTAGGGAGGAAAATTGAGCTCTTAACAGGAATGGGTGTTCAGTTGCTAATTTTTGCAAACACAGCCACCTTTGTTAAAGGGCTATTGAGATGTGCATGTTGACACCCAGAATGATCATTTTAGCACAAACCCTCATACAATATGCATAGACCTTAGACACACACGGTGCTGAGCAGCAGTTGTTAATGATGTCTATGCTTAAAAATAATAACGACTATTCAATTAATCCACAAACCAAGGTCAGAAAGCTTTCTCTACCTTTTACTTCAGAATTAAGAAACAGATGGCCGTCAGTAGCCGTATATTTTTTGTTGTTGTAAGTAAATGCATCCACAGGAGCTTATTTTACACTAAAAGCCTCCATCTGCTAGATGTAATCTTTTCATACCTGTGGAAAAATGAATACTATAAAGACCTGCTCACTTCTGACCTTGACTCTCAGACAGATTATGCACCTATGCTAGGTTGCCTTTTTCCCTGACAGGTGTTAATCCTGAAATGATAGCACAGTACTCTTTTGACAGTTTTATCTTTTTATCCAAATGGAGGTGAACTGGGCTTTGTGATATTTCTGGTGGGCATATGTTTGCTTGCCTGCTCTTCAGGCAGTGAATTTTCTTTCTGTGAGCGGGAGGACACTGTGGCCCTTCCCAGCATCTTTTCTTGGTGTACAAATACTGAAGTATCCTTTGACTCTTTGGTCTTTACACCGAACATAAACAAAACGTCATTATAAATGAAAGTGGTCTTAAAGAAATCCTCCGTGGGTCACATGTGCATTTATTTGTCTGCAGGGGTGGGGTGGGGCAAGGGGAAGTAGGGTAAACAGGATGAGTCACTGCTAATGTGCTAATTCATTTGTCCCTATCTTTTTGGACCCAGCCACAATGGCTGCGCACTCTTCTTCCTGCCTTCTGTTCGCCGCCATCAGCGGCGCACTGTTCACCTCCACATTGTCCTCCTGGGACTGCGCCTGTTTCCCAGTGGTTCTCCCTAATGGGAGCATCGTTTCCACAGCACTCATTGTCATTCAGGCCTCCTTTGGTCCAGATATGTTGCTTCTGTCTTTGCTCTGCTCTGCAGCAAGTTGGAGCTCAAAGAAGCCCCTTGGGGGCCGCGCTGTCTTTACAAGTCAAAATACCTGAGGCCAGAAGAGGGACTGACAGCCCAAGGCCAAACCTGAGCTGGACACAAGTTCTGTTTGTCCCCTCTGACATGCAGATTGTGAGTATCACACAGAGAATTAATGCAAGTCTTAAGCTTTGAATGGAGCACCGGCATGTTCGACTCCAAACAGGGGTTTCACAGACTTTCTTGCTGTTGACCTTGAGCACAGTAGGATGCACAGGAGTGCTCATTACAGAGGGAAGCACCGTGCAAGTGTGGTCATGCTCTGATTTTCATGGCAGTCACTCCCAAACTAACACCTTTATTTTAGTGGTGGACAGCTTTCTGTTATAAAGAATGAAGGAATATGTATGTAAAATTTCAGTAAAAGAGAGAGTTCTTGCTTAAAGAAAGAAGACTGGACTCTATCAAAAACTTGCAGTATGAGCTGGGTCTGGTAGTACAGGCCTAAATCCCCACATTCTGGGAGGCTGAGGCAGAAAGATTCCAAGTTTGAGCCCAACCTGGGCAATTTGGGGACTTAGTGAGACCCTGTCCCAAGATTAAAAAAAAAGTTTTAAAAAGGGGCTGGAGATACAGCTTCATGCAAAGGGCTTAGGATTCAATCCCAAGTACCAAACCAAACCAAGCAAACAAGCAAACAAACTACAGTGTGACCCTGGACAGATCACTTTACTTGCTATGTGCCGTTTCTCCATCTTTCAAATTGGAGCTTGGCGTGGATGTCAAAGTGTGGTGTTGGTCCGGCGTGGGTATCACCATCGGAGAACCTGTTAGAAACGAAAACTTTCAGAGCCCTCCCAGTCCCAAGACCTAGCAAGGGTATTGGTGGGGCCCTGCTGAGAAGCCCTCAGGTGACTGTAATGAGCACAGCTGTGACTAAGCCCCTTGTGAAAAGGTGAAGTGCTAGTGCGGAGCAAGTGCTGCTGAAGGACAGCATTTGTTGTGCAATGACATTCTGCAAGGACACACTGCTGGTGTGCAATGGACCTTTATTTTAGTGATGGACAGCTTTCTGTTGTTATAAAGAATGAATGAATATATATGTAAAATGCTGGTAAAAGAGAGAGCTGTTGCTTAAAGAAAGAAGACTGGGCTCAATCAAAATAATAGTCTGGGCTCTTATGTACAGTGAGGAGCGAACTGCTGAGTGCATGCCCAATAGTAAGTAGGAAGCAGCAACATTTACTGAAGACCACTGCAAGATGTGCTCAGGACTTGTTCTCTGTTGGGTTCAGAATGGGCAGTTGACTCTGGGTTACTTGGTAGACAACACTAAATGTTCCTACTTGCAGGTAGGTACAGCTGCTATTTCATACAGTATGACCATGAAATAGAAATAAAAATCCCTTCCTTAATAGCTATCAACCCTCTTAGCAAAGTGAACCCACAGTGTGGATTGAAGGGAAGTGGTGATTGCTAGTTGATGGTTATTACCAGCTAAAACAACTAAATGACACTTGTTTCAATTATCATCCAAGGTAGGAAGACTGACTGAGGAGTCTTGAATAGGTCAACATTTCATGGATTTAATGGTCACACAAAACTGGAGGAAAACAAAAGGAAGAAACATTTCTGATTCCTCACCTCACCTTTCTTGGCCCAGGATCTGACACTATTCCTCAAGGTACAATAGGCTTGAAGGACCCTGCATCTGCTAGTCATCTCTCATCCCAGAATTCTGAAGGGGAAGGATAACAAGTCTGAGCCCAGCATGGGTAACTCAGTGGCTTAACAAGACCCTGTCTCAAAAAAAGAAAGAAAAAAAGCTGGGAATGCAGCTCTGTGCATCAGCACAAAGCCGATGGGCTCAATCCTTTGGATGGGGGAGGTGTTTGCTACTGTAGTCTGAATGCTGTTTTGTGGGATATGACAGTTTATAAAACTTGTTTGTTTAGGATTGAAAATATTTGTTGTAGGTACCTATTAGATAGAAATAAAAATCATACAGTCAGGCTGAGGCCCATTTAGTGGTGATATAATTAACAAATGGTAAGCATGACCCCAAACCTGCAACCCATGAGATAAAGGTCATCTCCTCCCTTGGGTGGGTTGCCATGGTGATTGGTAGCAGCAATGTTGGCACTGAAAAAGATTTGTCGAATTGCTTCTCCAATAGTTCTGGGCTACTGGGTATCCAGTTAAAATTTTAAGGTTAAGTCTCAAGGGTTGCTGCCCTCCCAACCTTTATGTTAGCTTTATTTGTTAATGTATATTCTTTGTCTTTTTGAGACAGGGTCTCACTATGCAGTTCAAGCTAACCTTGAACTCACTGTGTAGCCCAGGCTGGCCTTGAACTCATAGCATTGCCCTTGCCTCAACCTCCTGAGTGCTGGGATTACAGGGGTGCACCACCATGCCTGGCTACATTAGCTTCAGAGGATGCACTCACAGCACACAATGATTCTGGACCTGCTTGCAACAGAACGAGTGGGTTTAGGGTAGAATTATAAACACGATGGTGTCTTGTTGTTATTGCTCATATCAGCTGGGTACTGAACTCAATCAAGCATTCAGTTATTCTTCCCTCCCTTCTGCAGTTGTGTGGTTCTTGCAGGTGGAGAATGATGTCAAAATAATGAGGACAGCTGCCCTTCAGAGCCTGGCGGTGGGTCCGGAGAGCATGAGGCTGCAATATCCAGATAAAAGTTTCCTAGGGAGAAGCTTAATTGGGGGGCGAAGTAGAGTAAATAAAATACAAGTTGGGAGGCAGCCACGAGACAGCATTACTCCTGCCGGTGGAGGAGTCTAAACAAACTCCAGTGTGAGAAGCAAATGAAAATGTCATTTGAGAATGAGGGGGAGGAAAGCAATTCAGAGAAAAAGTGGGAAAGGTGAAATTGAACCTGCTCTTAATAACCCCTTGTTATTATCTAACTTGATTCTTCTTGGAAATCAAAGTGCTTTCCAAGGATCTGACTTCAACTGTTTGTTAAAATAAAGAACTTATATAAAGACCGTTTATCTTTCGGGCATTCTAAGCCTCTCCATGAAGGCAGGCAAAGGCACAATTATTTGCAGTATTCCCTAAGCCAAATCGCTCAACTTGTTTCCTCTTGATCGGCTTCTATGAAGTCAGTGGTTCCAACCGGGGATGGAAGGGATATGGTTTCTAGATCACTTTCTTTCTTTCCTTTCTGTCTGTCCTTCATTCCCTGTACTCTCTCTTTCATTCCACTGCAGTGCGGTGATAGCATTGCCATAGATTTGATGGCGCTTTTTTGGTGACTAGTGCATACGGCGGTAAAGATGTATGCCCAAGGGTGTGGCATGTTCTGTTCTGTAGGGACACCAAAGGAACCTCCCACCTATGCACCAAACTAATCACAGAGTCTCAGATTCAGAGGGTGAAGGTGGAATTAGTATTGTAAATTTTAAAGAAGAACCCGAGTAACCCTAGTGTAGGCAGTCTGGGAATCATGCTTGGAGCTGCACTGTCACTGGGACATGTAGGCGGTACACTCCCATGTCAGATACAGTGTGAATCTTGGCTCAGTCGCTTGTTCGCTGTGTGACCTTGGGTAAATTACTTGACAGTCTCTATGACTGTTTCCTGTTGTCTACAAATGGGATGATACGAATATCTATTTCAGGTAGTTCTATCCAAAGAAAGGATGCAGAATATCTCCTAGATTGTTTGCAGAAATGAATGAAATGATACAGGAAAATGACTACAAAGGTAACAGTGGTACGGGGCGGGGAGTCTAGCTCAGCTAATCTAATTCCTTTACAGCCTTTGCTCGATATCTAGGATTCAAATTCACTGCTTCTGCCTCTAACGTGGGATAGGTCATCAGTGAATCTGATAAATAATAACAGTAACCAAACCAGAGCTAAAACTCAGAGTCTTTATGACTCTAATGTTGTAGGTACTTGATGTGGGTCAATTCACTGGAATCCATTTACCAACTCAGAGATTGGCATTGCTATTGCATTACACATAGAAGGAAACAGAAGCGCAGAAAGTCTCAGTGACCCTGTCATTTGCTGAATGTGTATAAGACTCAGGTCTCAGTGCTAAGTGGCTTTAATTATGTTAATTCCCTGAACCCTTGTCATAGCACCAAGCAGGGGGGTATTAGTTTTATATGTAGTTTAAGGATGAGGCATTGGGGCTTGACATTCAGAGCTTGCTAGAAATTACCTAGCAAGTAAGCTCTGGAATCTCATCTGGACCCAGGACACCTCACTGGAGCTCCTGTTCTCTTAACTGCTGGGTCGATTTCCAGGTGAGCTTGCCAAGACCGATGTTCCTAAAGTGTGTGTCTTGTCATTGCAAATGCTCATGAAAGAGAATTTGTAGTCCTGTCAATCATAATCTCCCCATAGGGAAGGAATGCCTCCTAGGCCTTTCCTCTCTGCCTTTTAGTTCTGTTCTACAAATCAAATCTGCTGTTCTCTGGTCATAAAAAGTGACAACAACCGCGGCATTTTAAATATTTGCCTTTACACACAGTCATAACTTTTTAAACAAGGGGCACATTTTCTGGAGCAGGCACAATGCCAGGCAGAGAGATTCTAAGTGGGTTTGTTGTTAGTCTTTATAACTTTACCCTGGTAGTTTTCTTCACAGCAATAATCACAATTTGCAATTTTTGTTCATTTCTTTTATTACCTGTCTGCACATAGACATTGCCTTGGAAAGTAGAAAATGCTTGAAGAACTATTCTGTTGCCTTCTTTGCCCCCAGAATTTAGCAACGCATGACATATGTTAGGGGTGCATTAGCTATCAAATGAGAGAATGAAAATGAATCAAAGAAAAAAACAAAGCAGCTGACCACTAGTTTATCAGTGATGAGTAGTTTTTCCATTTTCTTATGTGGATTTATTCCAATGAATTTTTAAAATACCGCATTCATCTCCCCTCCTATGAGTAGCAACCACATGCTACTTTAGACTGTCAGGAAAAATTGAGCTAAGGTGGGAAGATCAACTTTTAGCCTGAGAGTAAGGAGATAATACAGGGGCAGCCTAGGGAGCCGGCACTAATTAGAAGTTATGATCCAAAAAGTGACCAGTACAGTGGCTTCAGTAAACAGTTGGCCATCTGTAGTGTGGGTTTTCCATCTGAGGATTCAACTATTGATGGAAAATACTTTTTCAAAACTATACTAGCCAGGAGTAATGGTGCATACCTGTAATTCCAGAACTCTGTGAGGCTGAGGCAGGAGGATGGCAACACTGAGCCCCGCCTGGGCAACTTAGTGACTTAGCAATATCTTGTCTCAAAAACAACAGGAACAAAAACACACAAACAAAAGAGAGAAATCTGTTCATGATGAATATCAATATATACAGAATTGTTCTTGTTGTTTTCTAAGCCATAGAGGATAACAGTTCTTCACACAGCATTTCTATTGTAGTAGATGTTATAATTGGAGATGATGTGAAGTCTACAGGAGGGCATGCAGAAGTTACTTGTAAGTACAGTACTGTGCTATTTTATACCCTTGAACATCCTTGCAGCTGGGTTTCTGCTGGAGGGTCCAGGAACAATCCTTCAGGGTTCCCAGGGATGACTGTGTGTAGTTTCTTTTAAGCCAGGGCCACAAAGTCCCTCCCACATGTAGAGAAACATCATTTCTTCATGTAGGGTTGAACTGGGCACTGGGCATGGTTGCAGAGATTGGGTTACTTCCCAGAAGCAGTAGGCCTCACCTTGGATGTGGTAAGAATTTTAAGTCTCTTTTGTCAAAGCCTGGTTCTGGAACCTGTTGCCTGGCTGAAGACTGGCAATGATTTACCCTGCAGTGGGGCAGAAAGCTCCGAGGCTGCCATAGGACACGGGTGAGGGGAAAATCAAGACGTACTGGTAAAATAACTGCAAAATCACTGTGTCTGATGCTCCTTTCCTACAGTACTGTACACAGAGAAGTTCTGTTCCAGTGTCTGAGTAGCGTCCAAGGAAATCTCTGCTGTTTACCTGGGAAGGATGAAACCGCATCAATGCCCAGGTCAGGGTCAGGCGCATTTCTTGGCAAAGACTCATGTGGGGAACATTTTAGGCTTTGTGGCGCCTCTTTCTTTGTCACGTGGTCTGCTTGCTTCGCTGTTGAAGTGCAAAAGCAGCCACACACAATGCGGATGTGAGTAGGTGGGGCTGTGTCCCAGTGACATTTTGTTACAAAACCAGGTGTGGTTTGTTAAGCCCTGACCTTGAAGGACAGTCTTTGTTATTCAACTTATATGTAATTCTGGAATCTGGAAAGACAGATCTTCCCCTTCCACCATAGATAGATAGGCTGTTTGGATAAGCCCAATTTTAGCCGAGCACCATAGTATATGCCTGTAATCTCAACATTCTGGAAGGCTGAGGCAGGAGGATTGCTGGTTTCAGCCCTGCTTGAGCCATTTAGAATCTTAGTGAGATGTCTTCTCTAAATAAAAAATGAAGAGGTGGGGATGCATCTCGGTGTGAAGGCCTTAAAGGAGAGGAGAGAGAGAGAGAGAGGGAGAGAGAGAGAAAGACTGACTCTTAAAGTTTCTCTATGGAAAGATGCAGACCTCAGCAAAGAAAAGATGTAAGAGAACCTGTGAAAGTATATTCCCTGCAGAAAGGGCCCAGGGCAGCACTGAAATGGCCATGCGTCTTCTAGTGCACACCCCCAGGAGAGCTTGGTGGACTGAGGTCCCTTACCCCAGGGCCCCACCTGACCTTGGCCATCCATCTGTGCTTGATAAAGCCAGGCGCCACAAATCCCATGGCTTCCCATTGATTTGCTGTCAGGGTGAGGTAACTGGAGTTCTTCTTTGTACTTCTTTTTGCCCAGTGGCTGTTATGGGAAGCTCCAGGTGGCAGGAGCCCAAGTGTGGGTGCCCAGGGCACATGCCAGGGAAGGAGAAACTTCCATGGTGTCCCTTCTGTGCTCTTGGCACTTGGGCTGTCATGCTCAGCGGGGCTATGTTGCCTTCAGAGTGCTATGGCTTGCAGTGTGCAGAGGGTCACAGGATCCAGATTTCAGGAAGCACGAAGCACACGGCTGCACTTGGTGTCAGCTGGCTGTCAGCAGCATCAGCATCCGAAGCTGACTCCTGAACATCGGCACCTCTGTGTTCTTTGGCCCAGGCCACATTAGCTAAGGCCCACCGAGACCGGGATAAACACAGAGCAGGTTTAATTGAATAAAATATGCCGTTGGCTTCTTTCCCACCAGGCTCACTATTTCTCAGCGACTTCCCTCAGTCCCATTTTCTTCTCTACAGCTGGCAGGAGGCTCCCTTCACAGGAGGAGAGATGAGTCAGAACTCTTAAAGGCATGACTGTGCCATCCCTCTTGCTGGGGCAGCGCCAGTCTTTCTTTGCTGAAAGATGCTTTGTGGTCTTCCAAAAGCCAGGAGCAGTTGTGAGGCATGTACCTGGAACAGCAGACAATGCTTCCCTTATTTTGGCATGCAGTTCTCACGCACATCTTTTACACTTACTATCGGAAGATATTCCCTGGTCCCCTTTAATGTCATCTCTGTAAAAGCAGTCATTAATTTTCCAGTTTGAGTGGGTGCAGTCATCAGCTGTTATCTGGAATCTGCTGTGGCACAGTGTGGTTGGGGACTTGATAACAAGGTACAGATAGGTCCACCAGGCTGATGAGTCCTTGGTCATCTCTTCCACATCGCTTTAATTCCTGCAATGTACTTGGGAATATATTTATAAGGTCTGTACTAGGTGTATCTTTGACACTGTCCAGGAGTGGGAGAGGTGTCAGTATCCCCTTTGATTTTCTAGGATGGGAGACTTGTAGGTGGCCAAGAGT
Organism: Dinomys branickii; assembly: GCA_004027595.1. NCBI lineage: Eukaryota > Metazoa > Chordata > Mammalia > Rodentia > Dinomyidae > Dinomys > Dinomys branickii. The sequence continues at coordinate 19,101 of PVLD010009383.1, forward strand.
TCCCAATGAATCCTAAGGACCAAATAGATACAGATGGCTGAGTGTCATTTTCCAAGGACTCTGATTCCTGGACCACAGCAAGCCAGTACTCTGAGAAACTCACAAATTTACAAGTTTGAGCCCAACCTCGGCATTTAAAAAGACCCTATCTCAAAATAAGCAAAAAACAAAAAAAACCCATTTTGTGTGTAGTCCTTGCTTTCTTTTGCTCTTTCTGTTGTAATGGAGCTCTGTAGGGACAGGGTCACGGGCCCTAGGCTCATCTACTAGATCTGTACTTCTGTGTAGCTCGCTGTGATTGTCAAGTTCATGAACCATCTCACTGTTACATCACAGCACTTTGTAATTCACGATCTTGGGGGATAACTTCAGTTTTCACTCTAAAGTCAAAAGCAAAATCTGCAAACACCTGACAAATGCCCATCTATCTGACACTGAGCCAGGGCTGGAGTTTGACAGTGATCAAATGTGGGTCCTTCTGTTAGGGTAGGCCTTCACAGTACCTGGTAAGGCAGAGTGGCATATGGAGGTGATGACTTTGTTTCCACCCTGGGTTCATATCCCTGGTATACCACTCCCTAGCTGTTTTGATTTTGAATGAGTTGCACAACCCGTATGTGGTGGGTTAACTTAATGGTCACGAAGTAACCCCCGGCGTGGTGGTTACTGAATCAGCGTGGTGCTAGGTATGGAGGTTCTACCTGAGGACTGTTGCAAACAGCATAAAGGAGAACTGGAGGGGAAGATGGTGCTATGGAGTCTCCTGGAGAAGCTCGTCATGCTGGTTTTCCTGATATGAATCAGCTGTTCTCATCGTTGGAGGAACTCAGGTCCTTGCTGTTGCTGAGGGTGGCTGTCGTTCTTTTCACAGAGCTCTGGTCCTTACCTTGAGTGTTGCTTCCTGGCTCCAGTGCAGATCCCTCAGCCTGTTGGCACAGATCCTTCATCCCTCTGGTGCAGACTTTCTAGCTTCTACCACTGACCTTTGGTCCTTCCCAGTGCAGACCCTTGATACAGACTTGCATGAGACATTGTCGTGGACTCTAGGCTTCCAGCTGGACTTGTGGAGGATATTACCACGGGCTCTAGGTCTTCAGCTGGACTCACGCAGGACATTCCCTTGGGATCCGGGCCCTCAGCTGGATCCTTTGTATCTCTAGTGTATGGACAGATCTCCCACACTATTTTGTGTTTGACTCTTTGGGTGAATATTATAAAATAATCCTATAAATTATGTGTCCTGCATTAAATCTTTTCCCTTATAGACCCTGACTACAATACTGTAGGTGCTTTACTTCTTTCTTACTATAAAAATGAGATATAATAGCAAGTATTTCATAAGTTTGTGGTTATAATCAGATGAATTAATATACATAAAGTACTAATATGCCTACCAAATAGTAAATGAACACAAATGTTTAAACAATTATTCACACTTGAAAAAGAATGACATGTCCTATCCATATTTGTCAAAGCATAGTCTCACTGACCCTCTCAAGAATTCTTTAATTCTAGGGCATGCACCTTAGCTGCTTTTGTTGTTTATCATTGGTAAGAACCCAGAATCTGAAGTTATCTGTTTACTTACAGACCTTGGTCTGATAGGAATGTAAGTGATTTCTGTTCACTACAGATTACTTCAAAGGTGACAGTTTTATTGCCCCTTTGGGCTCTAACCTAACAAGCTTAGCAAACTGATTTTGGCATACCTTCTTTTATGTATAAATATTCCCTCAAATACTCTTTGAGCCAGTGTTATATCTTCTAATTTCCTCATTAATGAATTAAATTGTTAGCATTCTATATTTGTGTGGGGGTTGTGTTTAAAATTTTGGAACTTCTTTGAGAATGATCATCTGTTGTGATATGGTCACTGTCATCACTGTTCTTTGTTTTCCAAGGTGAACAGTGTAGGTGGGGAGACCACTGGGCTTATTGTCCCAAAGGCCTAGGTTGAAAGTCCAGCTCTACTGCTTTTTAGTTTTCCTGGTCAAGTTATTCAACCTGAGTTCCCACATCTATGAAGTGGAGTGAATGATACCCAGTTCCCTGGGCAGTGTGCAACCTTCCCACGTGGCCTGCCAGGAACGGTCCTTCTGGACCAGCAGAGATGGAGCTACACAGAGTTCCCTTCGCACTGGAAGCTGACCTCAGTCCCTCAGGCTGCGCGGCCTGCTCTTTACCTTTAGGTAACTTTCCCCACTCTGTGCTCTGCACACCTCCTCTCCCCACTACCAGGACAAAAGGTAATAATGACAAGAACTGTGTTCAAGCCTCAACGAGTGGTACCACTTACCAGCTCTTTACATTAATTTTTGCATGATTCATTTAGTTGTTTGTTTGTTGTCTTGTGTATTGATTTTTGTGGTGCTGAGGATCAAACCCAGGGCCTTACGCATACAAGGCAAGAGCACTACTGCTGAGCCATATCCCCAGCCCTTTGCATGCTTTACACATATCATCTTACTCAATCTTTATCTTGCCTCTATGAGGTGAGTATTAGCACATTCGCTTTACAGATAAGAAACACTTTCTCAGTGGTGAGGTAACACTTGTCAGCTGAAGCCAGGATTCCAACCAGTGTCTGGTCATCCCAAAGTCACACTGCTTCTCTTTTAGGGAGTCTTCAGTTTGCATAAGGGATCACTGTGACCGTGTGGAGGACAGCAAGGTAAGTAAGAGGGCCTGCCCTACGGGAGCTCATCTTTTGCTTATGGGAGGTAGAAGATAGTAGTGGTTACTACTTCTTTTGTAGCTGCAATATGGAAGGTGTGCTACCTGCCATCTCACCTACTTCTCACCTTTATCTGGCCAGGCAGGTGATAATCTGTGTTTCCTGGGTAACAGAAAAGTTTCTGGAGATGAAGTAACTTACCTCGGGTCACACAGCTATGATGATTTAACTCCAGCCTGTGAGTTCTATCCCTGAGAGCACCCCCCACTAGACACAGATACACAATGGTGAAAGGCAGCAAACATTCAATCCTGTACACAGGTTGCAGACCCCCAGGATGAGCTTGATGAGCACCGCATGGGCTGATGGAAAACGGCTGCAGTCAATTTAGTCAATGTTTATTAAGCAGCTTCTGTTGGCCACATACTGTGTGAATGGCTGAGGTGCGATGATACGGCCTCTGAACTTGAGCAGCTCACGGTCTAGAGTGAGGGACAGATGGGTAAACAGGCAATTATGACACAGCAGGGTAAGTGACACGCTGGAGGGCACAATGGGTGCACGGAAGCGGACACTTAATCATCTGGGCTGGGGTGAGCCAGGAAGATTTCTTACCCAAAGCTCCGCCCTGAACTCTGAGTTTCATTTACCTGCCACCTGGAAGGTACAGTATGTTCTCAGAGTTGGCCCTGTCTGTTTTCCAGGCACACTATCAGCTCCAACAGGCTACCTGGGTTTGACTTACTAATGTTTTCCTTAGGTGAGTAGATTTACCTTTTGAAATCGTATTTTCTGAGGCTGATTTGAAAATTAGTTTTCACTGCAAACCAATGGTGTGCTCAAGTGGTTCAAAAGCATGTTGAGGTACCAGGGTGAATAAGCTTTGGAATGGAAATGAATTATGGTGGATAATGTGCAAGACTGTGTATCACATACATAGAAGATTTCAAGGTGAGAATATGCATTGGTAGCTCCACCTTCATCCTTGCGATGCCCTTCGTCTGGGCTGGAAGTTGCTCAGATGTACAGATGGGTCTCTATAAGCTATTCAGCTTATGACATCTATAAAGTAACCTATATTTAAAACTTCTTTTTTCTCATCTACCCTAATATCTTCAAAGAGTAAAACTGAAATAGCCTAAATTTTTTCTTTCTAGTCTTGGAAAGCAGCTATCATTATCTTGTATAATTTCATGTATTCTTGCCGAGACACTGTATGTACATGCATGAGTATGTATGTATGTGTACATATGAACAAACAAATGTATATAAGAAGTAATTGAAAAATATGGTTTATGTTCAGATGAAAGATTTATTATAGTAAAAGACACATTGATATTAGTGCTCATCAAACTACTCCCCCTTGCTTCCAACACACTCATCCCACTGTTGCCACTTTCCGAAGCAGCTCTGGAAGTGTTTTTTGTGAGTGTCTGTAGTTGGGCTGTCATGGTTTCCTCCATGTCCTGAACTGATTGAAAACATTTACCTCTCATGGTCATTTTGACTTCAGGGAAGAGGCAGATGTTGAAGAGTGAATAAAGTGCATACGGACACACTGCTATGTTTTTCTGAGCCTGCCTTTTCCACTGGATGGTACTCAGCAGCAGCATACACTGTATTTTTGATCACTTGTGAAAACACTCATGAAGGAAGACTTCCAGAACTGCTTCAGAAAGTGACAGCGATGATGGGATGATTGTGTTAGGAGTGAGGAGGAGTATTTTGAGGGCAATTAATGACAATATGTCTTTTACTATACACAGTTAAAAATTTTAATCATTCACTGTATTTTTGATGGCTCCACTTATATAAAAACACATTGCCCATTTTTGTTGTCTTTTGCATAAACACAGCATATTATAATACTGTCTTGTAGTTTGCTTTTTCCCCACTTAATGAAAACGTTTTGGCAATTACCTGTTCTGTTGCAGCACCTGTACATCCTAGTCAGCCTTTTCAATGGCTATTTCATGTTCTGTTGACACATTTTAACCAGATTCTTTTTGATACAAGTTTCAAATGCTCTTGGCCTTTAGTTATCATAAAAAATATTGCAAAAGAGAATGATTGAGCATACAAGTTTGTCCATGTATGACTTTACTTTTTGAGTGCCTTCCGAAAAGTGGAATTTTCAAATAAAATGGTTTCTGTGTCTCAAATTTTCCTTGAAATTGCCCAGTGCCATCCAAAATTGGGCTACTGATTTATATTCCTATCATCAAAATAGGAAGATGTCTGTTTCCAAAAAAATGTGTCTGGTTCTTCATATATTCTGTGAGTGGTTTGATAGCTTGTGGGACACATTGCAAAAATGAAGGTAGGGGTTTTGTCTGAAAAGTTTTGGGTGGAGTCTAGGTTTGGGAGGCTGTGAGTTGACATGCAAAAACTACTCAGCTCTGAGCAGATAAATGCCAGAATTTTTTAGCTGAAATCTTTTATTCTTTGGGGTTTCCAGACATAAAAATACATTTGCTTATTTATACATTTATTTTTTTATTTAACTTTGTACTAGAGATTGGATAGGACCTTCACACTATACCTTCAGCCCTATTTTTTATTTCTTATCTTGAGACAAGGTGTTAACTTAAGTCACAGAGTTGCCCAGGCTAGTCTCAAACTTGCGATCCTCCTGTCTCAGCCTCACAGAGTGCTGGCATTACAGGCAGGTGCTACCATGCCAGGCAAGAATGAGTCTTTGTGACTTGAAGAACTAGGACACATTTGATATTTCTTTCTGTTTTAATTTCTAAATTACAGCTGGATAACCCGTGGGTACGCTTCCTAGAAGGGGCTGCTTTGATCCCACCAGCACCTCCAATTATTCTTCGTTTCTTCAAAGGGTGCTTCCAATCTCGGTGTGAGGCCTGGCCACTGTGTGTCGCGCCTCTGCATTTCCATTGGCCGCTCCTAGTGGGTCTTCAGTGGGTGACCTTCTCACTCTAGGAGGCAAATACACGCTATACTGACCTGCCAAGCTCAGTATCCTTTTCCTTAAATGTTAGGTGGATTTATGTTATTGCTGGGGGAAGCAGTGATCTGGGGAGGAATTAGTGCTCTGAGAGGGCTCTGGTCTTGTTAAAATGGCAACAACAGGAAGTGTGCATTTGTCCAAAGCCATGGGCCATGGTCTAATGTAGACCTCCTTCTTTTTTCCTCTTTCAAGTCATTTGCTTGTTTGAATCTCATTTACATACGCATTTCTAAGATGCCAAGTTCCCTAAATATGTCACCACCAGGTCTGTCTTAGTGACTTTCAGTGAGAGTTCACATACAGAAGGCTCTGAACTAGGCTTAGGTCCCCAAAACTGTGAGGAACTGCCAGGCTGGAGCCCACTTGATGTGAGATTTTGGGGTTTCTCATTCTACAGGTTCCTGGGAAGGTGCTCCTAACTATCACAACCATGTTCACATGTGAATTCAGTCAATTTCCAGGAAAGAATAACTGTACCGTTGTGGTCCAGATGTTTTCCCTCCCCAGAGAACTTTGCTCTGTCTAGCAGGCATGTTCTTAAATAGTTGCAAGCAAGTGAAAATTAGGGAGGTGCTACCACGAGGGAGGAGGTGAACAGAACTGAGGCTTAGGTGATTCACAGTGGGTTGGTTTGTCTTACTGCCATGTCCTAGTTGTGTAACTTTCATAAAAGGGGCTTTAGCCTACCCTTTGAAAATGTAACAGTCATACAGCAGTGTGCCTGTTTACCATGATCTAAGGATTACCAGACATTTGTTTTTGTAATGAGGATTTAACTCAGGGTCTTCACAATGAGCTATATTCCCAGTCTGTCCTTAAAATTTTTTTTTGTTTGTTTGTTTTGAGTCGGGGTCTCACTAAGTTACTAAATTGCCCAGGCTGAGTTTGAACTTTTGATTTTCCTGTTTTAACTTCCCACCATGCTGCGATAAGAGGTATGTGCTGCCACATCTGGCTTGGAAAGGCTTATTGACAGTGTGCACTGAGTGCACACTTTTACCTATATTATGTTATTCAATTCTTAAAACTAACATCTGCACTGTGCACTGTTGCCTCTGCTTTATGGCTAGAGAAACAGATGTTTGGAGAGATTAAGAAACTGGATCAAGGATGCACAGCTTACATGGTGGATAGTGGTCAAGCCAGGATGCAGCCCTCATTGAGTAGAGGAGACTGAACGTGAGGTTCAGCCTTTTTCCTCGAGTACCAGACCCACTCTGTGATCCTAACCCAAAGGTTTCAATTGGAGTTGACTGTGTCCTTCAGGAGGCATTTGAAAATGTCACAACTAGGGAAACTGGTGTACCAATGGCCTCTAGTGTGTAGTGGTTACAGATTCTGCTAAACATCCATAATGCACAGGCTACCCACCCTCACTCCCCAGCAAAGAATGACCCAGACCTGATGTCAGGGGTGCTGAGGTTGAGAAACCCTGGATTAACCTATATGTCCCCAACATTTTTTAAACAGGAAGATACGGGCTGAGGATATAGCTGAGATGCACAGTGCCTGCCTGTAAAGCGCAAGATCTTGAGTTTGATTCCCAGTACCAAAAAGAAAACAAACAAAAATAACAACAACAAAAGGAAGCTACAACAAGGACAACATTTTCTTGACCTATTTTTTCTCCATAGTACTTGTCACCCTCCAATATTCTATATAATTTATCTGTTATGTTTATATTTTGTGATGTTTCTATTCATGAGAAGGTAAACTTGCCAGGGTCAGAGACCTTTGCAATTTCCAGTTTCTCAAGTGCTTAGAGGGGAATTTACACATTGTGGGTCCATGATAAATATTTATTACATGAACAAATGAATGTGAGAGTAGGTTCATGGTATCGATGTGAGGTCGCTGTTGATGCAGAAAAGTAGCAATAAATTTGGAGCCTAGGGTGAGATAGTGGTGGTGGGGGCAAGACTCCTGCCAGGGCTTCTGCCTAGAGGGCCGCCCTAGAAAACTTGCGCAGCTCAGAATGTCATTGTGTGGCTCTCTGAATTAAGAAGTGCTGAGTCCTAGTGCAGCCTGCCTGCATCCTACAACCGATGGACTTGGTGCCCTGTGTTTCATTTCCTAGACTTTGAAACTGTGTTTTCCTGCAGTAGTGTTGGCTTTTGCATGGAAGTCAGCAAACTTTCTTCAGGTTAAAGAGTGCATTTCAAATTAATTTAGAGAGACAAGTTAATTTTCTTAAAAAAGGGAAAGATGTCTTGCTTAAGGAAAGCTACAGTGGAAAAAATGCTTTTAGGAAACCCCATAGAATTCAAATGCATCTGACACATGGGTTCCCCATGATCTCACCTGTTATAGTGCTTAATGAAAATGAAGAATGAATCTCTCCTAGAAGATGTTTTCTAGGATCATGACTGGCCAGGATAGGATGTGGTGTATAATTAACATAAAGAAAAAAATCTACCCTGGCATAATCATTTCAAGTTCTTATTTGTAAAATTAGGATGATAAAGTCTAGGAACTGTTTGTTCTAGAGTTTTCTTGGGAAAGGAACTTTCTTTGCTTAGAAAAAGATCGGAAGCCCATCCTAAGATCATGGAAGGTAGATGCTATCTTCTTGGTTTGGAATAGAATGTCAAAAAAAAAAAGGGATATTCAAACATTCTGTACTAAAAAATGCACAGATTTAGGGGTGAAAGAAAAACAGAGAGGCATAGGAAACTGAATAAATGGGACCAGTGACCATGGGCTGGATGGCATCACTGTCGCTGTGATAGAATCCTCCCGCTCCAGCAGCCCAAACTTTCAGCTACATGTTGTAGGTGCAGTTGGGAAAGGCAAAGAAAGGGACTGAATTCCCTGTCTGTGATGGCTGATGGCAGAAAGATCCACGGTAAGAGATGCTGAAGAGATGGAAGGTTCAGTGCAGGTAGCTTGGTGGCAGAAATGCACATGAAAACTACATCTTCAAGATTTGCAGAGCCCTGGAGGGGGTCATGGTTTCTGTACAGGCCATGAGGCAGAAGTCTTGGATCATTTTTTGGAAATACTTAAGGACAGGCAACTCTGGGTCATGTGGAGATTTAAATTAGTATTTATAAGGTAAGTAGTCCAGTGCCTAAAGTATAATAGTTATTTAATAAATTATTATTCTGCATCTAATTATTCATACTCTAATCTTTATCAAATTATGTGTACTCTTCCCTCAGAATCATTCTTGATTTCAGTGGTTGGGGGATCATCATAAAAGGGGTGGCAGATATTTGTAAGAACTGCCTTTGCCATCTTAGATTAGCATATATATATATTTTTCTTGTTTGTCTCAGGCCTTGCTTCTCTCTATTGTCTTTTTTCTGCTGGTGAGTTCATATATTTATGTGATTTGTGTGACTCCTGCAGACATTTAAATGTGTGGCTTGTGTTTAAACCATTGGGGTTTGGAGATATAGCTCAGCAGCATAAGCACATGTCTGGCAAGCATGAGGTCATGAGTTCGATTCCCAGTACCAAAAAAGAAAGAAAGAAAGAACCACTTCAAAAAAATAAACCATGCCAAGGTAAGAGAGAACCTCTGGCACTGTATGATGTTTGCCCTTGCAAGTGAATTGTACTGTTGATCACAGGATTGGCCACCCTATCTGTGGGAGGATTATGCATCCCCATCACACTGATACGTGGTTTGCTTTTGGTCAGTGACAGGTATGTAGCAATGAAAAGTGTTTCTGGCAACCACAAGAGATGTGCATTACTTCTGAATAGTAGCTTTAAGAGACACAGCAATATTCATACTTTCCTCCTCTGCCAGGGGCCAGTGATGTCTCAGGTGGGGATTTCCCTATCAGTAAATAAAATGACCTAGGACAAAACTGGCACTGCTTGTTGACAGAGATGTAACATGAATGGGAACTGTTTGGCACTGTGAATCGTTGAAATAAAAACTCACTTTTCCCTTAGCATAACCTTGCCTGTTATGACTCATACAACGCATTTTGTGTTTGAGGATCTTTGCCTAGATCGAATAAATGTTCTGGAAATCTATTTATTTCCACTAAAAAGATGGAAATTTGAGGAGGAAAAGTTCAGTGTTCCATCTAGGGAACAGGTACAAAGCAAAAGCAATTTGCTGCTAAACTGGGGGCTGGCTGTGATGCCCTAATCAGTGGACTTCACTGGAGGAGTTCGTCTTGGACTGCGAGGGTTGGTGTAACCCGTGAAAGATTTCATCACCAGGGATGCTCATTTATCAACTCCTTCAGCTCAAGAAGAGTTGCTGAGGTTCTTTGGAGGGCCAAAATAGTATGATGAATTTTGAGAAAAAAAATATGAAGCAGGAGCTTTACTTAAAAAAAAAAAAGAATCTTACATCTGGGGGAAACATAAATTATTTCAAAGCATCCACTTCCTTAGCATTTGTAGGGTAATTCAGAGTTTAGCTTTTTGTTATCTTTTAGACAAATGTGCCTCTGTGTTTGACTTTCCTTCCTAAGATTGTTAATTATCTCTGGTCGCTAGAACAGATTTTTGGAAGCTCGAATAGACCTCAGACTTAACATTATGTAAACATGAACTTTTTACTTTGCAGACATTCTCCTTCTACCCATGAGGTCATTGTTCTTTTCACTAAGGGTCTGAAATTTAAAGTCCACTCAGTAGCAAAATACCCCATCATTCCCTCTGCCAGGAGAGCAAGCAGCAAGAGAAGCTTAGAGGAAGGCCAACCTAATTGAAGTCTAGGAAATCGTAAGCTATTGAGCATAGATTCATGTTGTAGGCATCATGCAAGATTTGGAGACAGATTAATGGTTTGTGATGAGTTTGTGTAGAGCCTGGCAGGCAGCACTGAGAGTTTAGACCTTGATTCCATGACCAGAGGAAGCCGTAGGTAGGATCAGTTTCATGCATGATATTTATGGTATTGGTGTGGAGGATCAATGTGGAAGGGGGTTACTGGAGATGGAAAGCTAGGTGGCTTGAAACAAGATGCATACAGTGGAACTTGGCCATGAGCAACAGAACAAGTGTCAGCTTGTCAGAGCTCCCTGCCCAAAGTCTGCCAAAGCCCTGCCTTTGTTTTCAGTTTTTTGCCGTTCTCTTAGTTCTCTCTCGTTCTGTCCCACAGGGGTAGTCTATAGAGACATTGCTGCTCCTAACAGTCCCTCTTCTTTTGTGAAAGGCAAGAAAATTGTTCTAATGCTGCTTGCAATCCATGCAGGAAAAACTATTTCCCAGCAGGTGTTTCTGAGCATGAAGCAGGTTTTGCTGCTGTCCATTCCACATATCACTTTAACAGCCGCTCTGGGAAATTGCTTAGTCCACGAATTCTCATCTCCCTTGCTGCCCGAGTTACACTAAGAGAAGAAAATAAAGATCATTAAAGGCTTCCCTCCCTTGATTATTTTTTAAAAAGAGCATGGTGCATTTTGGGGAAAGAGGAAAAAATGGAATCTCTGGTACAACCAGTATGCCAAACCAGTACCTTCCTTCTAGGAGGTAGTCATGCCCAAGTTCCTCAGACAAATTCCTCCTAAAGCCTGAGAGGAAGCTGCATGTTGCCTAGAGTTGTGAATTCACAGCAAAATGGGTCAAGTTTGAAAGGGTTCATGCCGTTATTTAGGGGGCTAGAGCCCTCTTGATAACTGTCACATTGATGTCTTCCCAGAATCTAACGTACGCAGATGTTTAATGCTGTACAAGTTAAGTCTGTTAGGCTGCAAGAGATAGAAGCCCATAGAAACTTAGCTGAGGAAAAGAAATGTGTGAAGGTAAAAGAAATGGAGATTTTTACAGGAATGTGATACTAAGAGTCCATGGCATGCTCTTGCTTCTTTGAGACAGAGCTACATGAAAGGTATTTTGTGGATGGCAGCAGTAGGTGTTTGTGGCTGTGAGCTCTGCTTCTTTACTATCAGCCCCCATGACCTGTCTCCAGCTCTGCTCCCATTGCGGTCTGCCTTCTTCCACTTCACCTTTACTTCACTCCTTTGGCTCATGGTATCTACTGCTTTTTGTTACTTTTCCCGATGGCCTGATGATCCACCCTTTGTTTTTTGTTGATTTTGGAGACTGGCCAGAATATTCTAGTCTCATCAGGATTTAAGACCTCAGCTAACTCATGAATGTGTTGCATTGGGACATACACGCCACCCTGGTCCAATTAAAGATGTTGGGAGATGGTGATGGGGATTGTAGATAAAGATCGTTCTTTTGAGAGAAAAAAATTGTATATGCATACACAGGATAGCTAAGATAATTGTACTATTAGTATGTGTTGGTTTATTGAAAGGGACAGTTAATGTGTAATTGTTTGATCAATCTCACATGCCTATACTGGGTTATCTGTGCAAGCACTTTGAAGATAACAGTATGTAATATAACAACCATTGCTAATATCCTATCACTTTGTTTTGAAATTCTGTATCATTTTCACTGTTTTCTATGCTGTTTTATGTATTTGTTTTTGTTATTTTGTTATTTTTTCTTTTCTCTTTAAAATGAAAAACAAAATTTATATGTATATAGAAGGATAGCTGGGGTAGGTGTATTGCTGGTGTCTGTGGTTTAGTGAAAGGAAGAGTTAATGCTTAAAATTTTCTTTTTCCTTGACCAAGTTTGCATGCCTGTATCTGGTAATTGGGATGACTGATTTGAAGACAACAATATGCAGTATAAGAACCATCTTTGAATTTATACCATTTTGTTTGGTGAAGCTCTGTATTGTTTCCAATGTTTTTAAAAATTCCTTGTTGTTGTCCTGGATTGTTTGATCAATCTTACATTCTTACATCTGGTGGACTGAGCAACTTCATTGATGATAACAGCATATAATTTTGTAGTTACCCTTGTTAGTTCGTATCATTTTATGTTGAGGTCATGTATCATTTTTGTTTTTGTTTTTGTCTTCATTGTTGTTTTGTTAGATTTTTTTCTGTTTAAAATAAAAAAAACAGTTAAAAAATACCCTCTCCCCACAAAAAAATGTTCTTTTGATGGGAACATGGCTCCAATAGCCCAATAACTGAAATGAAAAGTCACTTTCTTGGGAGTTAATTAAAACACCTTTCAAAATGTAAGTGGCATTCTCTTTTGACATTCAGATGGTTTTATCTTTCCCTCTCGCTATAAGGAGCTTTAAGGTGTGTGGGACAGGACTTTGTCCTTCCATAGAAATTTTGAATGTGTAGACTGTGGACATAGTGCCTTGCCTAAAGATGAAAAAGTCAGAGAGGTAGGTCTTGAATAGGAAGTCATACTTGTATTATACCAACACTGATTGGCTCTTCCGTACTATCTGAAGAGTAGTTACTGTTTTGCTGAGCTCAGTTCTGACCAAATAATGTTATTCTCCAGGGAAAGTCATAAACTACCCACAATTTCAACCCTCTTCCTAACTGTGCTACTCAGTTGCTGTTTGAAATCTGCTTTCGTTCACAGAAATCTTTGCATTTAATGGACTTTCTCTCTCTGATGTGAGATTTACTAACTCGCTGCTTGGAAGAAAAATACTGAATGCATTCATACATTCTGAGTACTCTGTGTTTAAAATGTTCCTGGCCCTTATCTCCTAGGGCTTCCTGGAAAAGGAATTCTGAGAAACCCTGGGAGTTTCACTCCTAACTAGCAAAGCTTTACCCCTGTCTGGGCAGTGATGGCGATTAATTCCAGCTAGCTTTATCTAACTCTGGGTTCTAACCGCTCTGAAAATGTAGCCAGTGCTTAAAGGTGCCTCAGCCAGTAGGTGGAAGCTGACAGATGCTCAGCTTAGCATGGCCTCCATTTCTTGGCACAAGGGGTGATGTGAAACTCTTTTGCTGAGTATTTCTGTACACTGTGCTCATCTGAGCCAGGCAAGCTGCTGGGAAGGATTCAGGCCCTGACTTCCTGTAGCTGACCTTGTTACCCAGGCTTCTATTCTTAGTATCATCAGTTTTTTTTTTTTTTTTTGCGGTACTGGGGATGGAACTCAGGATCCTGCGCTTGCTAGGCAAGCGCTTATTCCACTGAGCAATATCCCCAGCCCCTATTCTTGGTATCAAAAAACTTGCCATCTTTAGATGAGCCATTCTTTGAGTGTTCAAAAATCAACAAGCATCAAAGAAGTCTTGAGGTCAGTCTGATAGGAATTGGCCTCCAATTTGGGAAAGGTGGACATTCATTTCCAACAAAACCAGAGAATATCTGCAATCACTGGCTTTTACTTGGCTCTATTGTGAGACTCAAGTGACCAAAGTACACATGCTGATGCTACAGATACTCCAAAACTGGGACACCACAGTCCCTGATGGCTCTGTAGATTTACCCTGGCATCCTTCCTCCCTGCCCCAACTTTGCTCCAAAGCCTTCAGGAAGAGGAATTAAGAATTCTGGATGAGTACATATAGAAAAGGACCACACAACACTGCCTACTGTCACAGACAATGGCCTTAGCGCCCTTCTTATCCTGCTGTAGCTCTTAACTGTGTGCAAGTCAGTCTCGTCCCATTCCAGGCTTCGATTTTCTTGATTATAAATTGATAATATTGAACACAATGATTGACTCGTGTATAAAACGTGCTTGACTGAAATCTGTAAAATTCTTCATTTTACTTTCCCAGTTTTTTTTTTTTTTTTTTTAACTTTCCCAGTTTTGTCTTCCTTCCCGTTGTTTTGCTGTGGTCCTGTCCTTTACCCTGTTTCCCTACCCCCACTTCTGTTCCCCTTCCTTCACCCTGTTTCCCCTTCCTCACTCCCATTTCCCCTCCCCTGCTTCCTGCCTACCCCCCCACACTCAGGACCCCAGCCCTTCTATACCTATTATTCTTGTCTTTACTTCCGCTTCTGTCTGCATCTTCCATTCTCTTTAAAAGAAAGATACCCTTAAATAACTTTCATTACATCTGTAGCATAGCACCTGGTACATTTATATTCTACCCATGTATTCATTCATATACTCAATAAACATTTAAGTAGCATCTAAAATATACAAAACACAGTGGGTCATGGTGAAGAGATGGGCAGAGAGTCTGCAATGGTTTAGATCTTATCTCCACCTGATTTTTGTGTGTTTAGAAATGTGGCTTTTGTAAGATGATTGGATCATGCAGATGCTATAATCATAAGTAGGTTAAACTATTGATGATTTCCTAGCTAAATGTATTGTCAGGAGGTGGAGGTCAGGTGGAGAAAGTGTGACACTGGGGGTGTGACCTAGAAAGGTTTATTCTTGTTCCTGGATACACTCTTCTGTCACTGCTCCCTGGCTGCCATGAGGTAAACAACTTTCTTTGCAACACCCCTCTTGCATGATGTTTGGGCCTTGGAGCCAGCTAACCATGGACTGAACATCCTGAAACCATAAGCCAAGATAAATCTCTCTTCCTTTAAATTTCAGGTGTCAGGTATTTTTGTCCTAGGGATAGGGAAGTGACTAATAAAGGAAATTGGTATGTAGAATGTGGTATTTTTGTGACTACACCTGAGCATGGGGTTCAGAAGACTTTGGGACAGGTTTGTAAGAATTTGGAAAGGTTTGGAGATGCAGACTAGAGAAGCCCTAGAATTTTGTAAGCAGAATCTGATAAGTGATTCTGGTTGGAGCTTAGGAAGCTAGACTGCTGATTGAAATAAGGACAGTAAAGGCCAGGTTCATGACATTTCAGATGGGAATGAGGACTTTTTTGAAAACTGGGCTAGAGGCCATGTATGTCATATTCTGGCAAAGAACTTGTCTGTGTTTTGTAGGAGGTGGAATTTAAACACTGTGCACTAATCTCATGGAGGAAACCTCAAGACAGCCCAACATTCAGGCTGTGGAATGAGTACTACTGGTAACTGTTAGCCAGCTCTACACTGACCATCAGGAACAAAAAATAGAGCTGAGTGATTAGGAAATTTTGCAGTTGAGTCAGAAAGGGAATGTGGCAAAGATGAGGCAGAGGATAATGTGGCTGTGGAAAATGTTAAAGCCTTTAAAAGATTAGAGCCATCAAAAGAAAGCCAAGTATTTTGTAAAGGGACAACAGGAAGGATGGATTGAGAGCATGTCAGGAATTGGCCATACCCCACCCAATGTAAAATAGAAGTGTAAAATAGTTTGAGAGACATTGCTTTGATAAACGAGTCTCGGGCCCCCTGCTCATTCAGGTCTGCCTAGGAAAGTATATTTCCCAGTTCAGTCATCCAGGCCCTCAGAAGCCACTATACCCATGGTTCACAGGGGCCTATTTACTGCTTGAGATGATGTGTCATCTACATGGTGCTGGTTTTACAGACATGCTGAATGCAAGAGTTACAGAGAGTATAGAGGATTCCACCCTGACTTCAAAGAAAAGCTGGGCCAGTTTTATAGATGTGTGAAGCAGAGAGTTATGCTGAAGGTGTAGTGGAGATTCTAAAAGCTGGAAATGTCAGGAATGTGGGATGTCTGCTAAGGAAAGCCATGGGCAGTAAGCAGACTCATACCAAGAGAGAAGCCATGTGGACTACAACCAGGAAGAGCATAGGACAGGGCTGCCTAAGCCCTTTGGAGCTCGTGTCTCTCCGCATCCTGATCTGGGTGCTGGACCTGGAGCTGCGTCATTTAATGCTCGCCCTGCTGGTTTTTAGTCTTCCCTTGGGCTGATTCTTTTTTCCCCCTCTCAGCCTCCCATTGGAATGAGAATGTTTACCCTGTGCTGTTATATGTTGAAAGTATTTAACTTCCTTTTTGATTTTTATAGGGGCTTAGAATGAAGAGTTCGCCTGGAGTCAGAGGAGACTTTCATCTTGGAATTTTCAGCAGTAGTGGAACTGTTAAGACTTTGGTAACTCAGAGATGGGTTAAACACATTTTCTGTAATGAGATGGACATGAGCTTTTTGGTAGTCAAGAGTAGAATGTCATAGTTTAAGTGTAAAATGCCACACAAAAGTCTCATATCCAGAAATGGTGCTTTCAGAAGGTTTCTGGATCATGGGCACACTATACTCAAGAGTGGATTGTTCCACTGGTTAATTCATAACTAAATGCGCTGTCAGGAGGCAGGTCTGGGTGCCGGAGTTAGATCACTGGATACTTGACTTGAAACTACATTTTTGTTCCTCCCTTTTCTCTTCTGTTTCTTGTTTACCACGAGGTGAATGCCTTTGCTCTACCTCATCTATCGTCTGGATCTGCCTTGGATCCAGCTGACCATGGACCAAACCAACTGAAACCACGAATGAAATTAAATACCCAAGTGTCAGGTATTTTGGTCCAGTGATAAAAAGTGATGCATGGAGTGCCAATCTGTATTCTTGAGGAAATACCTAGGGCTCAGTAAATGTGTATTTAAGCAAGTTAGTATGTTGAGATTTAGTTCTATAGGGCTCCTTCTTAATGTCAATATCATGTAGGATAATCCTGAGTATTTGGTCCTGGAGGATCTTTGGAATGATGCCTAAGAGTCTCTTCCTTGTGTCATGGGCTTGTGTTCACAGTATTCTGTAGGTCTAAACTCTGGGTTCTTACCTGTTAGCCACAGTAGTGGATTCAGTTCTAGGATTGGTAGAGATGGGGTGAAAGGGTACAAGGAGGCACAGAACAAAGTCATGTAGAAGCATAGACAGAAAAGTGTTGGAAAGGAGACAGAACTACAAGGAACAAAGGAACAGACTTTCAGGATCAGGGAGTAGTTGTGCCAGGAATTGGCTATGTGATCCTGCACAAGTGAACATTTTCCTTATTTGTAAAATTTTTGATGACTAAGTGAGACGAAAGGTGTAACATCCTTTCCTGGTACCAGGCTATTGAAATAGATGACACATAAACAACATTTGTTGTCATTACTGGAGAATAAAGAAAACAGAGAATAAAAAGAAAAAATTAGAACATAGGAAAATAGTGGGAGAAAGTGAATCGGTGGGATTTCACCAGTCAGAAAGGCCACTGGACCTATTAGCACTTGCCCAGGCAGTGTAGCTGAAGGAATGAAACTTTCCATGTGTAAGAACTTCAGCCGTCACCCTTGGCCATTTGGAAATAGCAGGAACACTTACTGGCATAATTGTTCCTTGAGATTTTTTGCAGAATTTTTAGTGTTTAGAAGGTAGTGCTTAAGATTCTGTATCTTCACTTAGATATTATTGAAGGACTTATTCTGAAATAATCCTTCATTAGTATAGATCTTGACAATAGGATTTCCAAGGGTGGTCCAGAGCATTGTAAATGTTACTGGTATTTGTTAAAAATCCAGCTACCTGAGGCCTATGCCAGATGGACTGAATCGGAAGCTCTAGGGGTGAGGCCTAAGAGTCTGCATTCTTATCAGGTTCTTGTGTAACAGTTATGGATGGTGCAACTGAGCTATTATTATAGTCCTGATAGGTTCTGAATATTAGGGACCTGACAAAACAGTTAAGGAGCATCAAATTACTGGAAATAATTAATTGCTGCTTGGGATAGCAGTTTGGGTTTAATTCCTTCAAAGGAGAGAAAAATGAGGAGTTGGAAATGAACTTAATAAAGATTAATAGCTGAAATGTGCAGGAAGCTAGCTTTTGGCTCAATCTGTGCAAGAAATTCTTGAGATGGAGATACAGCTCAGTGGTTGAGAGCTTGCCTAGCATGCATGAGACCAGGATTCAATCTTCAGAACCACAAGGAAAGAAAGAAAGAAAGAAAAGAAAAGAAAGAAGAAACAAAGAAAAAGGCCTCATGTGTAAGAAATTCTAAGTGGAGTTGTCCCAAATGGGGCACCTTGGAGTATAATGATGTGACATCACTAGAGGAATTTTGGGAACTCCCTCAGGCTCTCCCCAATCTCCTGGCTGTAGCATCTTTCTTGCCCTGCATAGTCAGAACTTCCTGACTCCTGAAGCAGGATTCACTCCCTCAGACCATGGACCAGGGCTTTGTCCACTGTAGTTGTGGGGTCAGCACCCTCAGCACCAACAGCACATTTTTTAGAAATGCACATTCCCTGGCCACACACAGGCCTGCAGTCAGAGATTGATATCCTTGGTGTCCAGGCAGGGTCTACATTCCAGATGGGGGAATTGTTAAGGTCTCCCAAGTGATTCTGATGTTCACCTGGGACCAAGACTCACACTGAGGGTGCAGGTTCTCAAACTTAAGTGTGTGTATCAGAATATTTCCTGGAGGACTCTGCTGAAACAGAATTTGTGATGAAGCAGCCCCAAGTGAGTGTGAATTCCTGGGGGGTCAGAACAGGGTACTGACATCTAATACTGTTTCCACCCACCTGGCCACAGGAATCTTTTCTAGCTGTGTGCTGATCAGTGCTCCCCTGAATACTCAACAGAGATTTTATTTGTAAATCTTAGGTTTCTGTCTATGCAGCTGTCTCTTCTGGCAGTATGTGCTCCAGCTGGCTTATTTTCCCCTCACCATCAACTCTGTCTCATTTCAGGCATCCATCAGACTCTGCCCAGGTTCCCCTTCCTTGAGCTGCTGCTTAGAAACTGTCTCAAAATACTAAGCTAGGGAAATCACAGGGCTTATTTCAATTGTTCACATCTCTGTTGCCAGTGCCTGGTGTTTGGTATTTTCAAACCCATTGCTTGGCTGGGGTTGATGGTGAATATCTATAATCTCAGTACTCTGAGAGGTTGAGGCAGGAGGATGGCAAGTTTGAGTTCAGTGTGGGCAATTTAGCAAGACCCTATGTCCAAATTTAAAAAAACGAAAGAGATACGGATGCAGCTGAGGGAGAGGGTCCTGGGTTTAATTCCCAGTGCCTCCCCAAGCCTCTAAAAGTTTGATACATTTTGTTTTATTTTTTTGCATATTTCAGGCAAGAGGTGAGTTCATTCTCTCTTTCTCTGTCTAAGTTAGGCAGAAACAGCATCCCAGTGTACCTTTCTACCAGTTTGCTGCTGCTATACGAGGAGAATGATGTGAGAGCAGGGGAGAAGAGAGAGAGCTTGGAGACCAGCTGGACAGGGCTCTGGTCCCCCAGGCGAAGGAGCTGCCAAAGACATAGCAACAGAAATGGTGATGGCGGAGACAGTGCTCGTTCTGGAGACACTGCTGAGAGGACTTGCTGACATGGGAGTCCAAGGCAGAGTGCTTATCTACCTATCATACCTGGTGAATTGAAGCTGGAGTCTGATATTAGATTATTGAGTTTATGGGGGGGGTCACAGAAGCAGTTCTGACTTGTTCACTGTTTTATTTTCAGCACATATGCTTCCTACAAAGCAGGACTCTATGGGAGTCTGTTGAGTGAATGAGTAAATGTTTTGTGTGATCCTTACTTTTTTGCCCATCTGCCTGCTCTGGTTTGGATGAGTGTCCCTCACAGTTGATAAGTAAATGCTTAGTTCCCAGGGTGGTGGCACCGAGCGGTGCTATGGACTTTAAAGAAGGGGCGGATCCTTGAAAAGGATAAGGGGATGTGGCATCTTGGTCTCTTTTCCCACTCTTTCTCTTTCCTGCCTTGAGATGTGACCTTCTAAATCTGTCGCGCTCTCCCATCAGGGTATGCCAGCTTCACCAGAGGCCCATGTATGTGGGTGTCTTAGTTACTTTTCTCTCATTGCTGGGACAAAATACCCAACACCCCAAATTAAGGAAGGAAACGTTTGTTTAGCTCACAGATTTTGAAGGTTTCACTCCATACTTGGCTGGCTCCAAGGCAGAGGGCAAACGGCAGAAAACAGCAAAGGCAACAAGAGCAAAAGGCATGAGGGGCAGCGGGCAGCCTCTTCCTCCCTTACGTGATATGCAGCTGTCCACTGCAGGGTGGGTGTAGCGCTTGCACCAATAATCCCAACATTGGGCCACGGATCACTCATAAACTCTAGAAGCCCCCCCCCATGACTGCATGAGACTTTCGGGAACATGAGGGGACAAACCGTAACAGTGGGATCACCCAATCTTAGACTTGATTCTCCAGAACCACGAGAAAAAGCAAACCCTTTTTCATAAGTAGCTCATCTCAGTTATATTATCGTAGGACTGTGCAGCTGATTCATGTCAACACTGTCTCTTTTCGTGCTGGTTTTCTGCAGATTATAGCCACTTGTTTATATGACTTGCTTTGGATGCAGCAACACCAGTATTGCCTGGAAGTTGGTTAAAAATTCATAACCCCAGGCTTCTCCCTGTGGACCTGCTTAATTAGCCTTTGCATCTTAAAATGACCACAGTAGTTTATGATATATTTGTTCACTGTTGCTCTATCCAAGAAGGAGTAAAGGAAATAAGGAGACAGTTTACCCTGATAATTTTCTACATATTTATGTTTGAGCTAGGCCACATATAATGTTCTCTGATACCAATTTTTTTTTAAGGAGAAAGGGTTCCCCCAAGTAGTTCAGACTGGCCTTGAACTTGTGACAATTCTCCGAGAACTGGGATTATAGGTATGTGCCATCATGCCCAGCTCCCCTGAGACCAAATTCCGTTTGTGGGATATAACCCTGTCCTAGTAGGTGGCTTCGTTAAATATTCTGTTGGTGCCCACTTTACTCAGTGAATATTTCCAATTTCAGGTCAGTATCTTTGAAGATAAGTCTGTCATCCTGACTGTGTCTCTTCTTTCTCTTTTGTATGATGACTACAAAAATTCCAGAAAGCCCAGAATTAATATCAGAGAGGAAAGGGTATGGAAACCCAGGAAGAGAAAAGCAAGGTTGTGGCAAAAGAAGGTGGATGTCACAACCAATTAGAAGAAACAAGATTAAAAAAACTAGAAGGCACCAACCTGAAAGACTTTGTGCTCAGGGACTGAAGAATAAATGTTTTTTCACAATGGGTAATTAACTCATGGAGTAGGTTTCCATAGGCAGCTGGAAGAACTGATCTGGGGTGACAGAGTCTGGGAATTGCTTTCATAGCTCTTTCCCTGCTTGGCTCAATAACAGAGAGGGAAGTCACTGTGAAGGTCATTGAGCTAAGGGGATTTCAGGACAGGTACCTCTGGACCAGAAAGTGTCTGAACACTCCCTTGTGTGCCTGCAGTGCTAAGTTGGGGATTCCTCCCTTCACACCTTCATTCTCCATCTCATAACGCTTCCACAGACATGGTTTTGTTTGCTGCAGTGACTGATCTGTAGCAAAAGTAATATCATTACGCTGTTGAAGCATTCATTCTTCCCTTCACTTTTTCACACTGGAAAGATGAAGCTCTGGCTGGGAGAATGAAATGGATTCCTCAGAAGAATCTGTCATGTCAGGAGTGACACGTAGAAGTCCTCACTTGTAGTCTAGTGACTGTATTTGTTTTACTGTATTTGTTTTCTGTTGCTATATGGGGTAAGGTATGGATGTCATAAGTGAAACAATTAATTTTGTATTGAGTGCTGTGCTGTTACCTCTGGGTTTCTGTGTCCCTTTAATTAACATTCTACCATATGATTAAGAGAACCATTTGAGCTCCAAAGCATACAGGTGAATAACATGTGCCTGTTTTGGATCATGCACCAGTCTTTATGTTATATGCTTTAGACAGTTTCTCAGTTAATCCCCATGAAGTGAATGTTACTGATCACTTTGCAGATCAGTACATGTAGTCCAGGAGAGATACTTGCCTAAAGCTGTGCGATAACCTAGGCCTCCTGCCTCCAGATTTTGAACTCATTGCCTGAGTGACCACTACCCAAATTATAGTTTCAGGGCAGGCTAAGGTCTCCACGCTTTTTTAATTTTTATTTATTTATTTATCTTTTATCCATCATGGAAGACACTAAAGTTTGAGGTAGTATGTACCTCGTGAACCTAACTGTACCATTGTGTCCAATATTGAGAGCAGAGGACACCTTGAGGAAAGGAAGGGAGCGACAGATTTTCTCAATGAAGAGAGCAGTATGTAGACCTCCATCATCATCAGATGTCTTTTCTCCTTACAGATGGGTTGTGAACATCTTGGAACCTGTCAATCAGAATATCCCTTCCCTAAGCTTTTCTGCCCAGAGCATCCCACACATGTATTGGTAAAAAGAGACGCAGCAAGCGAATGAGAAGGTAAAGAAGCCATGGGGAGAGATTGTAACAATTTTGTTTTACATTTTCTTCACTGTAGATATTCTCAGTGGTGAGCATGTGACTACTATTAAGAACTCATTTGTGCTATCTATCTACCCATCTATGTATCTATTTATATCTCATTCAATATGTCTCTTTTTAGTGCCTTTAAGTGTTAACTGTGCACCCTATCAGAGTCTTTTAAAGTCATTTGCACTGTTGTAATTTCTATAGTTTAAGGGCCATTAAGTTGTATCTGAGAAGCTAGGGACCATGCATGAATAAAGGAAGCAGATTTCTGTCCATTTCTAACTTTCTCACAGTATGTTTTTGTGGGTGCTCAGTAAATTTTATGGATTCATTGACTGATATAAAGGTTAAGTGCCTTCTAGGCAGCAACTGGCATCTTTGTTTTAGATTGGTCATTTTGTAGGTCCTCTTGTGAATGATAGAAATTAGTACGTGCCCATGGTCCTGTCCGTCAAGTGGTGTCAGATTTTCCACAGGGCTTTGATGGGATCTCTTTCAGAGGTACAAAATCATTTCTACAGGAGACTGTTGTTTTTTACTGTGGATTTAACTATAATAACTCTCAATATAGATATGAATAAAGTTAATAAACCAAAATTACCTCTTGGAAAAGCAAGGCAGAAAGAAAACCAAAGGTCATACAGTAATATTAGAATATATATTACATTTGAGGCTTATTCACCTACCCTTAAAAATTATAACTTTTTTAGTTGAACTGTATTCTTCATTAAATTAAACATATTATGGTTGGCACTAGAATTTCATCTACTTTCTGCTGTTTTCTCTGTGTATGGTTTTGATTTCAAGTTCTATGCCTTCAGTGAAATACCTAAAACAATACGTAGGATTCTCTTGGCCCTTGGCAGGGTCTGCACTGACTTCCCAGGGCTTTCCCACAGTCTCCTTTGTTATCAAAATGTGGAAACCATTTCTGGGAAGATGGTGACCAGGTAAGCAACAGAGAAAGATCCTCTCAGAGGATCACTATACAGACACTGGAATACAGCAACATGAGAAAGATAAGAAGGTGAGAAGTGGATACCCTGGTTCCAGGAAGGATTTGAAATGGGAACTGAAGCCCTCAGAAAGTGCAAACAAGATCCCTCCTGGAGGAAAAGCTCAGGGCCACGATGGTGCAGTTAGAGAAAGAGGGGGAGGAGAAAGAGGGAGTCACCACCCCATACACACCCTTGACTCACTCCCTCATTCCTGTACTCGCAGCTTCAGATTCAGAAGCCCACGCTTACGGGTGCCTCCCAACTGAGCCAGAGGAGAATGGAGTTCCAAGAGCTGGGCCAAAACCAGAGCGGAGAAAGTACAGCCAGGAAAAGAAGCAGCGGCAGTTGGGAGGTGCTGTCAAACCCAATGTGCCAATGAAAAGGCACAACAGCCACTAAAGCAGCATGCCCACTCTGCGGAGACCCGCTCTAATCAGCGCCCTGAGGCAAGGTGGAGACAAAGCAACCAGTACACAGCCCGCCACATCCAGCTCTGCGCCTGCCCCAGGCTGTGGCCTCCTACCTCTCCACTGTGTGAGCAACTACCAGCAGAGAGCCACAGAGAGCAGCGGCAGTGACTCTAGGGCCACTGCAATTTCTGGGGATCCAGCCAATGAACAAACAGGAGCTGGAGCACCACAGTAAGAGTGAGGTGCAGATGGAGGTTGGCCAGATGGTCCCATGCCCTTCTCACTCCAACACCAAGCAGGAAACATGAGCTGAGTTACCAGGCTTCAGCTCCCATCCTGAACTCCCTCTGTGAGCACCTTGAGACTTGGCACCCCTTGCACCCAACATGTGTTCCTGACAGCAACAGGCTGAGTCCACGGGGTTTAGGACCTACTCTAAACTACTAATATGAGCACCAAGAGGGACTTCATATTGCTTGCATATATGAACTTTGTATAAACCCATAGCGACAAATTATACGTAAAGCAGCAGTCCTGGAGACCAAAAGATGACAACATACTCTATACAGAAGACCCAAGAAACTCCTCCAATTGTCTCTTTGAACTAATAACTAAACTTAGTACATACCCTGAACTACCTCAGTGAGCACAGGTGGGGGAAACCTCACGCCACTTGTGCACAGCATCATAAGTGCGCCCAATGACTAGCTGTGTAAGAGGTGGGGAGCAGCAGCACTGGAGAACAAGAGGTGAGAGGAGGCGAAGACCTGGAAGTAGGATGCAGACCCAGTCCTCTAGCTGGGTGGGGATAGCCTCCAAAGAGTCATAGGCGGCCTGCAGGGAGACAATGGTGGCCTATGATGGGACCCCAGGGGCATTGACAGGGAGCTCAGCAGCCTGTAGGGGGAAGAGGGTTCCCAGGAGGCTACATGAAAATCCTGAGGACCTGGACCTGTCCTCCAGGAGCACCACATTCAGGGGTAATCTAGCAGTACACAAGGGAGACCCCGTGGACCCAAATGGATCCCTGAGGGCCTGGAGGGCTTGTCAATGGGGTGCTGATCATAGTGTGCCTGGGGCCCTGCCTATGTACTGTCATTGAGGTTGGGTGCTTTTCCACCAAGTGTCATGGTAATTTGTGTCCACCCATGTTTCCTGCAGCATAATTTGAAGCAGCCATGTGTCTTCCCAATGGGAGAGCGCGAGGGAATGAATAAAACCAAAAAGTACAGTTTTTATCGGAGGAAAGATGACCGATTGGGTGGGAGAACAATGGAGATGAGGGTGGAGAAAATTGTTTGATTAATTGTATGTGCCTTTATTTGTATACCTGAGTAACAAATGCAAAGATAACATTATGTAATACAGTATGCATTGTTAATTCCCTACTATCTTCTCTATAATTTTGTATTTCCTTTATTGTTTTTGTGTTCTGGTTTATGTCTATTTGGTTATTGATATATCTCCATTCTTTTGTCTTTAAAATAAAACAAACAAACAAGTGAAAAACCAAAAAAAAACAATACTTAAGTCATGGAGAAGTCCCAGAATACTGTTGAAAGGAAAAGCTTACCTGTAAGTGGTGGAAGATTGTAACAGTCTACAAAATTGCTCAATTGGAAAACACATATGAACCGAGTGGAAATCTGCTCAGTTAAATTCCTGGGGCCATAAGGGACTTCTCACGTCTGTACGAGGTATTTATCTGCACAATGTGTGATGGGGAGACTCCTTGTCCTTTTCTCTCTGGCTTTAGCCAGAGTCAGGTGGTGTTGAACATGCTGTTATATTTTTCTTTTTATATTCCTACTTAGCACAAGTTGTCAGAATTATTAAGTCATTTGAAGAGGCTGTTTTTGTTTCTTTTGCCATGTTGGGGATTGAACCCAGGGCCTCATACATGCTAGGCACTGGACCGCATCCCTACCCCTTAAAGAGAGGAATTTATTTCACTAACTAGCCTTGGAGGAGGCAGAGGCTACATGTGTGTGTTCAGTGCCATCTCCAGCATAAGGTACTGTGGCTGGGCAGAGTGTTTAAAGTGAATGCTTCCTAGTCAGTGATCTTGGAGAAAGGGCCACAAGAGCTCTGTTCTAGATAAGGGAAACAAAGGAACCAGGACAAGTAGTGAAATTTTACCCTTTCATGGCTGGCTTTAAAGGAAAAGCTGAGCAAAGGAGTCTGTCCTGGCTCCACCCATTCCACACCTGCTGTGTATTTTTCCAGATGAATATCATCTTCCTAGTTTAATGGTCAGAAGCTGGCTCCAAAAATGAATATATACTTTTATTGAGAGGATTGCCCACATCCTCATCTTGTGTGCACTGTTGTCTAAGATTTTTGTCTGTACTTCTTTCATTGTCATCCATCTTGCTGACTGTGGGTGTGTGACAGAGTATCTTTTTTTAAATTTTAAATTTTAAAGAGAATAAAAAAATGGTACAGAATTTCAAAACAAGATGATAGGAAATTGACAATGGTTGTTATATTGCATATTGTCATTTTCAAAGTAGTTGCTCAGGTTTCCAGATATAGGCATGCAAAATTGATCAGATAATTAAACATTAACTGTTCCTGTCAATAAACCAATAGAAATTAGTAGTACAATTATCTTATCTATCTTGTGTGTGTAAATATATATTCTTTCCCCCTTCTTTCTTTTTTCCTTTTTTCCATCCCAGTTCTTTCCTTTTGAGCAGTTTCTTTTCAGAATATCTATTATGCCTTTTGGGTTTTATTTACTCTTTCAGTTTGAAACATTTCTAAAATTCATCTGGAACCAGAAGAGACCTAGAACAGCAAAGGCGATCCTGGGCAACAAAGGCAAGGGCAGGAGACATCACAATCCCTGACTTAAAATCATACTACAAAGCTACTGTGATACAATCAGCATGGTCCTGGCAAAAAAAGAGACCTTAACATCAATGGAAAAGATTAGAAGATGCAGACACAACTACAAACACATTTAGCCACCTTATCTTTGACAAAGTGGTCAAACATGTTCACTGGAAGAAAGATAGTCTCTTTAATAAATGGTGCTAGAAAAACTGGCTTTCCACATGCCAAAACCTAGAAGTAGGCCCATGTCTATCACCATGCACTACAGCCAAAATGGATCAAATATCTAAATATTAAACAGAAACACTAGATCTATGAGAAGTGAAAGTAGGTGGAAGACACAGGGGTAGGCAGAGTTCATGAACAAAAACCAAACTGCATGGGAAATACATCAAAGAATCAACAACTGGGATCTCATTGAAAAGTTCTTGCACATCAAAAGAAATCACCAACAGAGTAAAAAGAAAATGCATGAATTGGGAAATAATTTTAGACAACTGTCCTTTAGACAAAAGACTTTTATCTAGAACATATAAAGAGTTAAAAAATATCAGACCCCTAAAATTCAAAGACCCAATTAAAAAATATACATCTGAGATGAATACACACTTCTCAGGTGAAGAAATACAAATGGCAAATAAATATATGAAAAAATATTTGACATTATTGGTCATTCAAGAAATGCAAATTAAAACAACACTGAGATTCCATCTCATTCCAGAAGGAATGGCTATCATCAAAACATCAATCAGTAAAAAATGCTGGAGGGGGTGTGGGGAAAAAGGAACCCATTTCTGCTGTTGGTAGTATAGACTAGTGAAACCACTGTGGAGATTTCTCAAAAAACTAGGATCAGAGGTCCCATTCAACCCAACTATTCTCCTTCTGGGTATTTTTTGAGAACAATTGAAAACCTCATACCACAGCCATATATGGGCACCTATGTTTATAGCAGTGCAATTTTTAACAGCTAAATCTTGGAAATAACCCAAACACCCATCAACCAAGGAATGGGTAAAAAAAAAATGTGATGTTTTTATACACTGGAGTATTAGCTATAAGGAAAAATAAACTTGGGGCCTTTATAAGTAAATGGATGCAACTAGGGACCATCCTCATAAGTGAAATAAATTGGACCCACATGTGTAAACATTGCATTATTTCTCTAGTGACAGACTATTTTGCAACATGAATTTTCCTAGGCTCTCTTTGGCACTTGAGGGAAAGCAACCAAAGGTATTCATTTGCTCCAAAGAGCTATTGGCCAGTCTCCAGAATACAGTATCTTTGTGAGTAGGGATGGAATAATATACAAAATTTTGTGATTGACAAAGAATATTTTATCCCCTTGGATGCTGGAAGTCTGGACATTGGATCACTCTGAGGTTAGCATTGCTATAGTCAAGTGTCACACTTACGGCTAGAGATCTCTTTTCTCATCTTTTATCTCATGCATTTGTCTCTCTCATTTGCTGGTCACACATTCACTGTTCTTATTCTTCCCAGCACCAGATGGGGTGCTGTATTCAGAACAGCAGTCCAACTTGTGTTAAATGAGGAGTGCTTCCATCCTTCCAGGTCTCAGGTCCCTGCCTGGCCTCCTTCTTTTGCCTCTGCTTTTTGCCCTTTTCTTTCTTTCTTTCTTTCTTTCTTTCTTTCTTTCTTTCTTTCTTTCTTTCTTTCTTTCTTTCTTTCTTTCTTTCTTTCTTTCTTTCTTCCTTCCTTCCTTCCTTCCTTCCTTCCTTCCTTCCTTTTCTTTCCTTCTTTCTGTTTTTGTACCAAATTCAGGACCTTGTGCTTACCAGGCAGATGCTTGTGCAACTGAGCTGGTTCCTGCCCTTTCTTTTGGAATTGAACTAAGACCCCCGTGGCCAAATGAAATCAACTGGGTGCAGCCATGCCTGGGGTCAAGGTTGGCAATGGGATCAGGAAAGGTCTACACCAAAGGTGTTGGAGGCTCTGCTCTGTGGAATGGGGTTAAAACAACCCAGCAGTTTCTCTATTTGAACTTTATTTTGTTTCTGGCTTGCTCTGTGACTCTGGATGTCTACTGGAGGCCTTTTCCACTCTTAAGATTCTCCAGCGTGGAGTGGTGTTCTTTATCTCCGTGTTTCCTAACTTTAGCACACTGCCTGGCAAAAAGCCAGTGTTCAACAGATGTCCCTGAAGTAGGCTGAACTTCTGTGACATTCATCTCTTTGGGATTTTTAAACTCTCCTCTGTGTCTCCTACTCTTGAATTCTGCCAATTACCTGCTGTCCTTTAATCAAACCAGCTAGACTCCTGGGAGAGGTCATTTAGCATGTGCTGTATCGGTATCAAGCACATCCTATGTTTTCCTGACTTGACCATCATTTTCCACGATTATCCCCCAAAATTCCTTTTTAATATTTTAAATAAATAAAATTATGAAGATAAATTTATGTAAGCACCTTGGCAGGGCCTTGACAATTCACAGTGAGAAGGAAGCAGAGGATGGCGTCACACAGGGTATAAACTGCCCATAGCAACCTCCCTCGGTATGTGGCGCACACAGTCCAGAATTCTGATGAGCTGTAGATTTTAGTTACGGCAAATCTGTTGTTTCAGATGATCCCACCTAGAAGTAGCCAAATCTATCCATTAATTAAAAAAATCAACATCCAAAAATGTAAGTGCTCAATATTTATTACATGCATTCTAGAAAGCAGTAATGTGACAGACATTTACTGAAGTTATCTCACTTAATCTTCACAGAACTCCAATTAAATAACACTAACCCCTTTTTACACAGGAGGACATGAGATTGAAGAGCACAAAACTCATACCCTCAAACATTCTTGCCTATTCAGTTTCTTCACAGGCCAGCACTGTTCAGTTCCTGTGGACAAGCACAAGTAGACTGGGAGGTGGATTTTGGGGTGCTGATGGGATCACCAGGAAGCCCAACCTTGCATTTCTGAGCTGGCTATAAACATGATGTAAGATATGACATAATGAACTTCCTAACTGAATGCAATTAAGTGCTTAAGTGGGTGGTATAGAGCAGAGTTCTTAACACATGAGCCTCAGACCAGCAGCATCAGTATTCCTGGGAACTTGTTAGAATTCCCAGTCTCCACCTCAGGCTCCATGTCCCAGAGAGTGGGTGGAGCCCTTGCTGCTGTGTTTTCACAAGCCTTGCAGGAAATCCTAATGTTCACTAAGATGTGGGAACCACTGTAGCCCTGGGTGCCAAAAACGATGTATTAATTTTCTAGCCTGCTATAACAACTTACCGTGGACTGGGTAGCTTGGTGCAATAGATATTTATTTTCTCACAATTCAGGAGGCCAGAAGTCTGAAATCAAGGTGTTGGCAGGGCTGGCTCCTTCTGGAGTCTCCAGGAAATAAATGGGCCCAGTGCTTTGTTCCCAGATTCTGGTCCTTTGCACTGCTTAGCTTACAGCTGCAGCACGATAATCTCTGTCTTCATCTTCGTGTGACTTCTCTGTGTCTGTTCGTATTTTCTCATAACAGTGCAGGTCGTTGGATTACCTTAGTCCACCAGATACAAAGGTCCTATTTTAATTAGGTCACATTTGAGTTTCTAGGCAGATATTAATTCTGGGGGCTGCTAGTCAGCCCATTATAGTTTATTATAATGTCATCTCTGATTAGGTTAAATTAGGCCTCAAGCCAGAAGAGAGGAAACACGCTTTATTTATGGCATACTTGATTTAAATTTCGGCCTTGATTGTTATATTGAAGCCCCAAAAAGATAAATTCATTTCTTTTTTTTGATACTTGGAATCAAACTCATGACCTTGTGTCTGCTAGGCAGGTGCCATGCCGCTGAGCTATATCCCTCACCCTTCATTTCTTTATAAGATGAGTATAATTATATTTGTGTGTATAGTACTCAAATAAGCTAATATACCTTTAGCATGGCTTATGCTATGTATTGTGATAATTTTTAAATGTTCACAACAGATGACAGTATGTACAGTTTTAGCAAACCATCCCAGCAAACGAAGGTAAAATTCCATGGAGAGAGCAAAGGGGACCCAGACCAGGGATGCCACCTGATTCGAACCATTCCTTTGGGTCCTGTTGTTTGTAGCCTGCTTCCTCTTGCTGGGATGAACCCACAATACTGATACAACCCACGGTGCTTGGCCAGCATCTGTAGTGGACCTTATTGTTGCCAGTTCACCTGTTCCTCCATTTTCCCCTATTAAATCCAGAACATCTTGCAGTTGGTCTCCTAGATGTTGTGGTTACCACCAATAGCTGAGTGACATTGACAGGAGAGACTGGCTTGTGGAGGATGGACACAGCCTTGGCAGTCTACATGGTCGTACTGTATTTGCTCACAAGGATGTCCCCAACAGGTGCCGGAGCCAAGGTTCCCTTTCCTCCATTAAGGTCCGTAACCACTTGGCAAAGGCCGCACAACAGGGAGGAGTTTCAGGGGTGGCTGACTGACAGACATTTCTGTTGTCAGGGGCCTGAAGTTCTACCGGTCTCCTCCTGGTTGTACGAAACTTTTAAGTCCTTAATTGCTGGATGATAAGAAGGTAAGGGAAGGTAGAAATGGAGAAGGGGCTGTTTGCAGTATAGAAACATTGCAGTGTATCAACAAGTGGAGTTGCTATTCCAATGAGTCCTGGCTGGATCCTAGCCCTAGGCTCAGAGAAGGTGCAGCTATACAGATAAGGCAAAGGCCAACCGCTAAAGACCTTGGGTTCTGGCCTGGGGGTTAGACTTCCAGTGGGCATGGGAGGCACTGGCAACTCACTTCAGCCTTTGATTCAAGCAAAACAGAGTTCTAAGCCAGGGCTTAGCTGAAATAAAAAAAGATGTAGCTATTTTTCCAAGGAAGGATTTTACTTTAAAACGTTCTTGTTTGTTTGGCGTTCCCTGGGTTTATCTGTTGGCACCGCTCTTTTGGAGGTTAATGTGAGTTCTAGAGAGAAGGGAGTGGATCACGATATTTAAGCCTTTGCAGATGCAAGCCATTTTCTGATAATGATTTGGGATTTAATAAGGCATTAAAAATTCTCCAGCAAATGCTTTGCAGGTGGCTTTTTTATTTTTAAGAGGGAGACTAGGGGAAAAAGTCACAATGATCTATAATCTTAAGTAAATATCTTCTCTCATCTTGGAGAGACACAGCTATTAATTGATGCTGCGGATTATCTCTGAATGGGAGATTTGCCTCTATATTTGGACATTGGGTATTGGCCTGGGTGCAGAAAAGTTGCTGACATAAGCTTCTCTTCCTATCACTGGTCTCTGGCTATGCACCCTTCATGACAGCACCCTGTAAAGGTCGCTGTGGGAAGAATTGTATGAAAAGCTTATTTCCTGCAAGCCCATATCAAGTCTTCATTGAGAGTCATTTTTACCTCCACGTGAGCCATCATATAACAGATGAAATGTCGGGAGTGTTATGGTTTACAGCTAGATGTCCATCCAAAGCCCCATGTGCTCATAGATGGGGCTTTGGGAGATGACTGGATTGTGGATGTGTGATACTCACTGGATTAGTCCACTTATGGGTTTATAGTTAGGTGTGATGTTGAGAGATGACACCTAGTGGGAAGAGGCGGATCACTGGGGATGTGGCCTGGGGCTATCTGTGTCTCTCCTCTTCCCTTGATTCCTCTCTGCCATGCCATGAACGGCTTCTCTTCTGCCATATCGCCCTGGCTTGGAGCCAGTCGACTATGGACTGAAACTTCTACAGTCTGTGAGCCAGAATACACCTCCTTTCTTTAAGTTGTGGGAATCAGTACTGTGTTCCAGTAATGAGAAAGCGACTCGGACGGAGAATGAGCGTCGTGTAAAGTTCATAGGTTTTTGGATCAGCTAGCCTGGGGTTTAAATCCTGATTGTTTTTTGAAGAGAAAAGTTTAAAAGTTGTAAAGTGAGCATAATCCGTAATATTAGATAAATAACTTTTCTAGTTTTGTAAAGAATTGGCCCCAGTACCGCAAAAAAAAAAAAAAAAAAAAAAAAAAAAAAGTAAAGAATTGGTACTATGAACTACATAAATCATCCCATATGCCTCTGGAACCTTGAGTAAGTAATTTAGTAGCTCAACATGTCACTTCTCTCTATAAAATGGGGATAAAATGTGTACCTTGTAGGGCAGTTATGAAAAATTTAAAAATGCTATATAATCAGCTCTAGCTTTACAATTTTTGTTTTTGTGGAGAGTTCTGGAGATCTTAAAACAGTTTATGGACATTTACACTTACAGGCCTCTGTGTTGTGTGTGTGTCCACGGGTCTCTGTGTGTGTGTACATATATGCATATGCAGTGATGTACCAGTCAGGTACGAATGAGGTGGTGGCAGTCATACCGTAATTCAGTAAGGAAAATTTAATATAAAGCTACAGAGGTATGGAATAAGGAAGCATTTGCTAGTAAGAAGTAAAGAGAGCTCTGAAGAAGACAGGACTATCAGCTGGAAGGGCAGCCTCTACCCTTAGGACTGAGGCTGGGTGTTGCAGGAAGGGACCCCTCTACCTCCATCCAGGCTGGGACCCAGACCTTGTTAGGGAGGTCGTGGTTGTGATTCACTAAATGGCGGAAAAGTGATCATGCTGCTGTCCTGGTAGAACTCGCTAGAAGTCTGTCCTCTGGAAAGCGTAGGCCATGTGCCCTGGAGAGCGGTGGGAAAGCTGTGACAGGGGTCCCTGGAGACAGTCTGCGACCGCTTTTTGGTGGTCTTCGTTGCTACACACTGTAGCAGCTTCGTGTTCCAGAAGCTCCGCTGAAGGAGCCAGATGCTGGAAAAGCCGTGCATCCTAGAGGAGCCAGACACGGGAAAACCCAGCCTCACAGCAAGGACTGTGCACTGGAGCAACCCGTCCTGCGCGTCTGCCTGGCGAGGCACTGGAGCCAGAAAGGAAAAAACCTCTTCTCGCGGGAGTGTCTTCTTCGTGCCCTATACTGGTATAACGGTGTGCCAGCGAGCAAGCGAAAACGGAAGGAATCAGTTTTCAGAGAACAGGCAATGAAGGGTGATTTTTGGAGCCCAAAAGCAGTGAACTGATAACTGGTACAAATAGTGAAGGAAAAAGAATCCTTACTTTAGATGCTCAGTTTGCCGTTTCTGTGGTGTGAGACCTCTGGGTAATGTGCAATGTAAGTAGTGCTCAGCTTAGCCTGCAGAATGCTTCCCTGCGCCCTGCTTGAAGAAGCGAACGAATTTAAGGAACAGTTTCTTTTTCACAGGGATTTGCATGGGAGAGGATGTGTGTAATCCTTTGTGAGAGCAAGCCCCGATTGTGATGAAATGTGGTTGGTGCCACAGTTAATATATCGATTAAGCTAATTTGTGGGATTTTTTGATGTTTCATTCTTTTTTGATGTTTCATTTAGTGGTTAAAGGTATAAAAATAGGATACTTTTGACCCAGGTAGGTTTTTGCAAGCTGATAATAGCCTTTTAACTTATCTATTCCTTCTTTGTATTTGTTTTGCATTGTTGTGAATGAACGAAGCGAGGAAAAGAAGCAAGTGAAATTTTTTTTCTGTGGTTAGTAAGGAGCCAGTGAGGATTTTGAGCTCCGCTGCGGTGTGACTGCAGGCTGAAGACAGGTTCACGTGGTGCCTGGCGCACAGGAGGGGCTGAATAGGTGATAGCTAGTGGGGTGCTTGCTGGTGTGGGTCTCTTCTGTCTTGTGTGTGACAAGTGCTCACTATCTCCGAGAGATGTCACAAGAGGGCCCAGGAAAAAGCATCACAAGTAAGACCAGCCCAATTTTTTTTTGGGGGGGGCGGCAGGGGCAGCATTGCCTAAGGGGGACTAGGTAGAAGGGAGAAGAACCGCTTGGGTTGCTCAGCCTGGGCTTTGCCAGAGGCCTTCGGAGCGCGTTCAGGAGTCTTACTGGACCAGGCTGACCTTATCTGTTGACCCAGGAATAAAAGTGAGAAGAAAAGGTGTGATTAACTTAATGCCTCGGGGCGGGCGGAAGACGGCAAAGACGGTGCAGGCCAGGAGCAGCCGCGAGCAGCTTTTGTGCTCTCATTCCTTCCCAGTCACTTTTACTCTGCTCCCGAGTGAAACTGTGAAGAGTGGGAATATCGGTGTGCATTTACGGTTTACAAGTATTCCTTGAGGGGCTGCAGAAGGTGCATGGGTGGGGTCCCACGATGCCCAGGACAGAGCTGGAGATCTTAAAAGGAGACTGGAGACACACAGAGTAACTCATTTTAAGCTGTGTGTGAATAAGCATTGCAATAGCGACACCTTCACCTGATTGCACCGCTCTGTGGGAAACCCTTCCTCTCTGGCTGTCTCTGACCACTTCGTGCCTAAACGCAAAGGGGGATTGCCTGCCCTTGTTGTATTTGACTTTCTTTTTTTTGTCTTTTTGAGGCAGGATCTCACTATGCAGTGCCGGCTGGTCTTGAGCTCACTTTGTAGCCCAGGCTGGTCTCCAACTTGCAACTTACATCCTGCCTCGGCCTCCAGAGTGCTGGGATTACAGGTGTGTGCCACCATGCCTGTTTTGTACTTGACCTTCATCTGTCTCTGCTTGAGATACTCTTCAGAGCTTCACCATTTCTGGGTGTTCCTTTTATATCTCAGGACTGCTCTTTCCTGTCTTCTTCTGGAAAGTTCTATTCCTTTGCATGTATCTTTAAATGTGGCCCTTATTTGCAGCCCTCACTTGCCCTCATGTTATCCCCTTTTTCTGGATTGAGTTACTCTTGGTTGGTGCCTTGATGACCACTTACATATAGCTGTGGACACCCAAGCTGAAAACTTCAGTAACTGGCTAATTCTCATCCACTCCAACTGTATTCATCTAACTGTTGGCAATAGGATATCACGCTTTGGGAATCCCGCAGATATTTTATTCAACTCATTTCAAAATATTCCTACCCTACTTTCCTCCACTTCAGTAAATGGTACCCTGATTGAAGCCAGAAATCTGAGTGTCATCCTTGCTGCTCACCCCGCTTTCACCTGATCCCTGGTGAATTGTGTTGGCTCCACCGCCTCTTCGACCAGCCCATTCCTCTTCCATCAGCCCAGTCCTGTGGGTCTCATCACAGAGCTGGGTTAGTGCAGGGCTCCTTCATCTGTCTTTTGTGTCTGTTTCTGCAATAGGCTGATCTCTTAATTCACATTCTTCACAGAAAGGGCACACGCAGGCAAACAGGATCAGGTATTCCCCTACAACACATCAGTAGCTCACAGCATGGTCAGAATCAAGTCATAGCTTGTGTCTACGGTGCAATGACATTTTAAGATCTTGTTCCCATTCCAGCCTTGCCCTTACCACCCCAGTGTTTCTTTGAATTCTGTGTTGCAGCTGTACTCAAGCACATGTGGTTCCCTCATTGTGCCATTCTATCTGTGACTAAATGGATCCTTCATTTTTCTACCTTTTGATTGGATAA
This sequence comes from Dinomys branickii, assembly GCA_004027595.1. Lineage (NCBI taxonomy): Eukaryota > Metazoa > Chordata > Mammalia > Rodentia > Dinomyidae > Dinomys > Dinomys branickii. Next base: position 55,281 of record PVLD010009383.1, read on the forward strand.
CTCTCAATTTTCCTAGAGGACTCAACTTAGATATATATATGTTATTTTTCCAGGGATCTTGGCCATCGTCCCTACCCTAACCCAAGAGGAGTGGGTTGGATTACACATGTGGACCCCCAAACCTCTTGTTTGTTTACTCACTATGTTCCTTACTGCAACCTTGTGAAAGTGTCTATTTATTCTCCACTCACCTCAGCACTACCTTTATTATACCTTCCATCTTAGGGCACGTAATGTGGTTTTGGGGACATGGATGCCTCTTAGTAGTTATCTGCTTACTTATGAAGTAACTATATCACAGAGTTCCAGGAACACACAGGAATGAACTGAGGAAAGACTTCATGTAATCAGGCACATCTTCTGGGCCTGACCTCGTAGGGAGTGCGGAAATAGTTGGCACAGTGGAAAGAACATTTCAGATGGCAGAAGTGTCTTGAGCCATGGCACAGAGGCAAGGAAGTACAAGGTGTTCCTTGAGTAAGCTGTCTGTAGAGGAAGAAAAGGGTACAGTTCTAGAAAGGCAGGTTGTCATCCAGGCCTTGAGAGCCAGAGTGAGAGATTCTTTCTTTAGATAATGAGCCAGTAAAGTTGAGTGTGTATCTTGATTACTTTTCTCTTGTTACTCAGACAAAATATCTGCTGCCCAAAATTAAGAGAGGAAAGCTTTATTTAGCTCACACTTTGTGGAGGTTTCAATCCATACTCATCTGGCTCCAAGGGAGAGTGGGATGCGGCAGAGGGCAGAAGTTCATGGCAGTAAAAAACAGCAAAAGCAACAAGAACCAAAAGGGAGAAGCAGCAAGACCAAAGCTCTTTCCCTCCCTTATATTATATGCAGGCTGCCCACCCTAGGAAGTGTGTAGCCCTCACACCCATAATCCCAGCCTTGGACCCTGAATCAATCACAAACTCTAGAATCCCACTCCATGACTGCATGAGGCTTTGGGAGGGACATCTAGACACAAACCATAACAGTCTGTGTGTGACATGATAACAGAGCTGCTGTAATAATATTGCCTTGCAGGCATTGTATGATGCGTGGAAGTTGGATTAGAGGGCAGAGATTAGAGAGTGGTGCTGGTAAAAAGCTGAAGTGTTGACTGTCTTGTGAGAGTTCCAAGAGGTAGGATGGTGGGAAAGAGAAGAGAAAGGTGGGGAGAAGTGTGAAAAGTAGATGTGCTGGATTTTAAGAGTATTGGAAGAGGGTATTGGGCTCAGATTAAAGGGATACAGGTGAGAGTGCTTTTGAAATGTTGTAGTTGGAACTGCAATTTGGAGTCAAAATGAAGCTGTCCTCAGACTCTGATGGTGATTACAGAGATCCATGCTTTGCTAGGGGCAGTGAGGACCCAGCCAAGCTGACCCTGTATGTGCTGCACCAGGTCCTGCCAGGCATGTTTACTTCTCTCCTGTATTGTTCTTCCAGAAGCCACCCTGAGGAGAGCAGTAGGGGTTTAAAGGAAAAGGAGCAGGTCCTTTCTCTGTGAGCTTCATATGCTTGTTTAATCTGTAAGGAATGGTACCTTTCAGATTTGCTCAAGAAAGACATTTTTATCCTTGGATAATGGTGAAAATAGGGACATTTCATCATTTCCTCTGTGATGAACAGGGCACCTTGGGGTAGTTAATGCAACGGCTCTGGGATGACAAATTGCAGAGTGAGCATTGGAATTGAAGTCAGGATGGAATTTGAGTCCCAAGAATTGGACCAAATTGCTTGGGTTCCCATAGTTGCATTCTTTGATGGTCTCTTATCTAACCCTCAATTTCTAGACAAGGTTTTGGTTCTGTATTTGGAGTTGCCTTTGTAATAGGTGGTCCCATCCAGTGTGACTGGCAAGCAGTGTAGGCCCTTTGTCCTGTCCTGAGGACTCTGCCTCAGGCCAGCAAGCTGTGTGGGGGCCAGTGTGGCTGAAAGGTGGTAAGCCATTTTCTTTAGGAGGCTTGTGAAGCCTCTCTTGGCTACACCTGTATTAGGAGCCCAGTCCTGCCCTTCTTTCCACTCAGACTACCAAACATACCCTATCTTACTTAGGCATGAGAAGGGAGGCAGTTGACTTCTAAAGCTTTGTTTCCCTCCCCAGCTGGAATGCTGAAAACTTTTTTAGTCAGTCGGTACCTGCTTTATGGATCAAACCATTTAGAAGGGAAGTGATTGTCAAGTCCTACCTTAGAAGGGCAGAGCCATAGTTTCCTGTCCTTGCACCTTGGGCTTAGCCTCCTATTTTGGCTTCTTCTTTGGACTCTTGCTCTAAGAATTCTGGGACTGATAGATCTTTGTGATCATGATTGATCATTTTATACACTGTCACTTTTGTTAATAGTTCTGACCTCCTCAGTTTAGTTTGTAGAATCTTAGGAAACTTAATTGTCCCAATTATGTTCACTGATACCAAAGGACTGGATAGTTTCATATATCTCGTTCATTCAAAAGGAACAATGGCCAGTTTTCTGTAGTTTACACTGGCCTCCACATTGTGTGGTCTTTCACAGTGCAGAGCCACCCCAGTCTCCCCCATGTTCCGAGGCACTCCCTGTCCTAGTGTGAGCAGAGGGGCAGTTACCAGGCTCAGATCTTCAGACGTAACCCTTTGTCCTAACCATTCATGTTCAGGGTTCTTATCTTTTCTGATGGGATATTTTTATTGTTGGCTCTTGACGTCTTATAAGATATATAGAACATTTACCACTGTTACTGCAGGGGAAGAGCTGACTTGGAATGAGACCAAGAGTTCAAAGTGTCATTTGGGTTAACAGATCCTTTCTTATTTTCTCTTTCTCCATCTTTCTTTGTGTCATTTCATTCTCATCTTTATACAATCAGTCCTTGACATAGGAATATTTGCACTGTGAACTTTCACAGATACGAAGGACCTTGCATTACAAACATTCACAGATACAAACAAATCACGGAAGTAACTCACATGTCTGCTGGACACTGTCACCATGGTGCTGCTGTGTGCTCATGGTATAGCGCAACAGTGTGCGGTAGTATGGTGCTCAGCCGGAGTCCAGGCTGACTGGAAGTGTGTCACAGGTTTACAGGATTCACTTTGTCCAGTTTACAAACAAGCCCAACCTATGAACTTTATCCCCCATGAGAACTTGCTTGTAAATCAGGGTCTTACTGTATAGTTGTTCTTTAGGAAGTAAACAGAAATTTAGAAAGAGATAATTCAAAGTTAGTTAAAGTAGAGAAAAGAGACTCCCCCTCTGCCTCTCCCCTTTGGCCTTTACTACATAAACCTGCGTGGAAGGACTTTCATTGGCCTTCTTGAGTGACAGAACTGTGTGTTGAACCAATCAGGACAGTAAACCCAGCTCCCTTTGCCAGGGTCTAGGTGTTTTGTAAGAAGAGATGGCACAGTAGGAATCGTAAGGGGAAGACAAACACTCTCACTTGGTGGAGTGAAGAGCGGCAGAAATAAGCATCCGTATTTGTTATTTTCTTGATTTCTCCTAGAGTCACATTTTTCCTAAGGAAGAGAAAAAAGGCAAAAGATTCACTTAATTAAATGATTGGGAAAAGACAAAGGCCTCAAAGTTGCAATGCTGTCTAAATCTGCTTTGTTCCATCTGCCTTTCTCTCCTAGTCATTCACTGAATTTTAAACAAAACTAACTTCTTCCTATAGGAAGGCGGAGAAATGATTTTTTTCCATTGTATTTGATTGAGTGTCATACTCTTCTTTCCTAAGGGAAGACAGATATGACACATGTATTGTCCTCAGGGTGAAGAAATCACCCCAGGTGTCTAAATGGCACATCGCAGGGTTACAGTCTTGCTGTCATGAGTAGTGAGGTGGGATTACTTCCTTTGACGCTGCTTCCTGGTTCGCTTTTGTTGAGGAAAAGTTCATGCTGACCCCTGTCTCTCCCCGTTTCTAGGGCTATGGGTGACGAAATGGCATTAGCAGACAGTAGATGGGTCAAGTGATGTTTCCCAGTCTAGCAGGGACCAGGGCTGCCTGCATAAAGTGATGGAAGGCTGTGAAGTTTGAGGGTGTTGTGCTAGTTCCCTCCACAGCTGCTCATCTATTACTTTTGAGTCATGCCTTACTTCCATCCTGCCCTTGTAAGAGATAAGACAACAAACTGCTCTAACGCTGACAATGCAGTTTAAGCTGTCTAGATGAGTATCACAATTGATAAGACTTATTACATCTAGTTCCAAGCAGAAATGATTTAATTAGAGTTGGCCATCTGCTACTTGGAAGAAACTTTTACTGAAATAAAGATCACGTTACTGGTGTTGGTGGTTGTGGTGCTTTGGGCAATTTCAGTGGAAATCAATACCACTTTTACTTCCTGCCATCTACTCAGGTGTTAAGGACCTTAATATGCATGATCCCTGTGGCACCTGTGGCACTGTGCCGTTCAGATTTGCAGCTCTGGAGAACATACTCTGCTTATGTGTCTGTGCTCTCAAACTCATTGTAATAATTGTGTGCTTCCCCCAGGCTGCTCCCAGCAGGGAGAGGGTGGCAGGGAAGTGAAGGAGGCCTAGTCCTGGACCATGGTGGGCTCCCTAGAACTGTGCCATGGTCTAAATTCTCCCCCCACTTTTTCCTTTCCCTTGTCTTCCCCTAGGGTCAGACCTGTATTAGAGTATCAGTATAAAGTTTCTCCAACCTAACCCAACCCCCACCCAACTTATCTCAGAGATATTTCCCTTGATAAATCCATCTCTTACTGTTATGGTACAACCTAACATAAATGTTTCTACTGAAGCCATTTTTAAGTGCACAGCTCAGGGCATGAACTATATTCACAATGCTGTGCAATCAACCATTACCACTATTTCCAATATTTTTTACCGGGACCGGGGATCGAACTCAGGGCCCTAGTGCTCAGCGGCAAGCACTCAGCCCACTGAGCTGTACCTCCGGCCCTCCAATATTTTAATCACTCCAAATGGAGACACTTTACCCATTAAACAATTATTCTCCAACCCAATAAATACCTTTAACCCTAACTTGGCATCTGCTTTTCAGAAGACCCTGATTAATGCAACCTTTACTCTTCAAATAGATATTATTCCCTTATTCCAGATGGGAAAACTGAGCTCTGAGATGCTAATGTGGACCAAATCATACCACTACTAAATGTTTGAGTCCGAACTTAAACACAGATCTGTGTGACTCCAAAGCTTGGATTCTTAAATTTTGACTTTGAATGACAATTGATTGTTCTAAATATGAACCCAGAAAAGCAAAGGTGAGGAGCCAGACCAGGGCATGGCAGTGGGACGGAGGGAAACGGGGTCATTCAGGAATGCACTTTTGTGGCCTGAGCGGCTCCACCCAGTAAGAGTCCTACAGAAGAAAAACAAGCCTCCAACCCGTGCTATTCCAGCTTCTGTGCTTTCCTTATAGCTCCTGCTATGTCCTAGTGCTAAAGCCCTGAGATACCTCACTGACTCCTTATGAGAACCACGAGAAAGAAGTAGGATGATATTTCCCATTTTACAGAGTGCAAGACAGGTTAAAAGAAGAATGTCTTGCTATCCTGAAGAGCATAATTTATGGTTATGTTTTTTGGAACTGGATGGTCAAGAAAGGATAAATTGATGAATTAATTTGACCCTACTGTTCTTATAGAACACCATGATTAAACTAACTACTGGTAAAAAATCCAATGGTATATAATAGCTCATACTGAAAGATATATTTTCTACCCAATTCTTAGTCGCAGTCTTTAGGAATAACTTTGTCCCACTATCATACTATTTTAGAGATACACAATGCATTGTAAATACTTTCTTTTTTGGTACTGAGGATGGAACCCAGAGGCTTTGCACTGAGCTAGATCCCTAAATCTTTTCGTTTTTATTTCAACATAGGGTCACTAAGTTGCCCACGTTGGGCTTGAGCTTATCATATTCCTGTCTCAGCCTCCCCCAAAGGCAGGATTGCAGGTGTGTGCTTCTAAGTCCTATGTATTGTTATAAATATTTTCTCTCTTCTTTCTATTATGGTATTTTGGTGATTATACTTGTAATGTCATAACTAATTCATTGGGAAATGACTGGAAGGACTCGGAAAGATCTCTTCTAGTGTGTGGTCACAAGAAATAACTGATTCTCACTACCAAGATAGTTGAAGTTTTATGACATTGCCATGTACAGTGGAAGAGTGAATATTGAATCATTGTTCTTAGGGGAAACACAGGGTTAGATTCTTGTGAGCCTCTGGTCACATCTTTTTGTCAGTTGAATAATATATAAGCTTGTTTTATATGTGTTCCTTTACAAAGATTCCCTATTTAGTGTGTACTATTGAATCCTTTTTAAACCTCATAGCCAAGAAATTATGTCTCATACCTGAGCAAAGCTTACTTACTGAACATATCTTCTCTGTAAGGCAGTCAGAATGTTCCTGCACTTACTAACACAAGACAGCCCTTCAGCCTATGCTGGGGCTTATTTCAAAACAGCAAAATCACTATTGGAAAATATAAAAAGGCAGAAAAATAGATCTCAAAAGACATATTTGTATCTTAGTTACCTCCTCATTGCTGGGATAAAATGCCTGACCCCCACAAGTTAGAGGAGGAGAGGTTTACTTTGGATCACAGTTCATGGAGGTTTTAGTCCATCATTGGCTGGTTCCAAGGCAGGGCAGTGTGGCAGACAAGAAGTAGTTTATGGAATGGCAGGCAGGCAGGAAGCAGAGCAGGATCAAGGGAGGAGGAGGAGTGTACAGTATATACCTGGCCAGGCCACACTCACAGGGACCTACCTCTTCCCACCATGCTTCACATCCAGTAATGAGTGTTACATACTCACCTCCCGAAGCCCCACCTATCAGCGCGTGAGGCTTTGGGGGAGGGGGATTTTAGGTATAAAACATCACATTCTGCCCCAGCCCCCAAGAGACTTAAGTAGATCTCTTTATCCAAAATGCATGTAGTCCATCTCTAAGAGTTGCCAAAGTCTTAACAATATCACCATTGCTGAAAATTCCAAATCCAAGGTCTCTTCTGAGATTTAAGGCAAACTATTAGCCCCTATAAAAATGAAAAGAAAGTTAAACGCTACCAACACACAATGGCACAGGATAAGCCTTCTCCATCCCAAAAGGGAGAAATAGGAGGATAGGAAGGAACGAGACCACAGCAAAAACGAAACCCAGCAGGGCAAACATTAAGTCCCGTAATTCCATGTCTGGCACCAGGGTAATGTATAACAAGATGTGAACTCCAAAAGGCTTGGGTGGCCCAGTCCCTGTGGCAGTGCCAGTGGTTATAGGCCTCTCTTGGCCTGGTTTTTCTCACTCCTTGTCGCTTTTATCGGATGACCCACATTATTGGCTTCTCTTACCTGCTGGGGTCTCCACTGCACTTTTAGCTTCACCTCAGAGCTTCACACACTGCCCTCTCAGTGGCTCACTGCCAGGCCCACCAGGCCTTTCTCTGAAGTCTGGGTAGAACTTTCCTGACCCCCAAATCCTTGCATTCTGCACGCCCCTAAAACCAGCATTGTGTGGATGATGCCAAAGTCTGTCTCCAGCTGGAGCAGTAGCCAGGCTTCCCGGTCTCTTGGCTGTAAGTGTCAAGTGGCCGGATTACTTTGTGCTTTGAACCTAATTCAGAGGAACAAATTCTCTAGGCTGTAGCTGTGGTGCTCTGGGGCTCTTCTCACAAGGCAAAATATTTTAGCTTTGCAAGTTTGAGACTACAAAGGGTGGAGTCCTGCTGGTCCTTGTGATGTCCTCAGACTATGTATTCTACTGGCCTTTTCTAAAGTACTTGGCTTTTTAATGCTAATCTTCTGATTAGCAACCAAGGCCTCCTTTGCTTTGTGTCATCTTTGTAGGCCACAACTTTATCAAGGCTTTTTTTGGGCCAAACTCAAAACTTTTACATCATTCTTCAATTTTTTTTTTTTTTTTTTTTTTTTTTTTTTTTTTTTTTTTTTTTTTTTGGCGGTACTGGGGATCGAACTCAGGACCCTGCACTTGCTAGGCAAGCGCTTATTCCACTGAGCTATATCATTCTTCTGGGCCGTGTGCTCTTGATTCTCAAGGTAGGGATGGCTAAAAGCCTCCAACAGTGGCTATGCCACCACCTCAACATTAGACTGCTTTGAAATTTTTTCTGCCAGAATAATTAGTACACTTCCCTTTATCTGAGCTGTAGCATCTCTGGATATGAAAAAAAGTGTAGATAAATTTTCTGCCAGAGTGTAACACACATGGCCTGGAGTCCAGTTGCTAATGCAGTTCTTGTTCCCAATTGAAACCTAGTGATCCCAGTCTTGACTGGTTGCATTTCTATCAGCATTCTGGTCTTCTGAGAAAAACTCCCATCAAACTTGCTTTACAGCATTCTAGGGCTGCTTCTTCAGCTGGTATCTCCAAACTTACCCAAACTCCTCCTGCAAGCCAGTTCCAAAGGCTTCTGAACCGTATGTTCAGGTAGTCACAGAAATGACCCTAATACAGGTACCAAAATCTGTTATCATTCAGTGTTCACTTAAGGAGTGGATTTAATATTAATGGTATAAATAAAGATGTACAAGGTAGGTTTACAGTGGCCACCTGCAGAGTCAGGTGTGGAAGAATGTGAAAGTGCTGTTTGTACACTGGACAGCTGAAGGACCCAGGCAACAGTCTAAGGCCTGGAGCTCAATGTAGAGGCCTGTGTGAGTCTGTATCAAGAAGCCAAGTGGTCTGAAAGGGAAGACTGATGAATCTGTGCTGCAAGGCTGGAAAGTCTGCACTGGAAGCCTGGAAGTGGACATCCAGTGGCAATGGCAAAGGCTACAGTGCTAAGAAACAGGAGCAAGACTTCCTTCTTTCTCCTTTTTATTCTATCCAGGCTGCAAGCCCATGGTTTGGTGCCACCCATACCCATGGTAAGTCTTTCCTCTTCAGTAAATCCATCATCCATTACACCCAGATCTGGGAGCCCAGACCAGTTAGGTGGGCATTTCTACTCAAGATGACACCACCAGTAACTACCACAAGTTGTCCCACTATGGGAGCTGTAACTGAGAAGCAGAGCATTTCCTTGTGTTGCCTTAGCTGGGGCATGCCCTTTGAGTGATCCAAAAAGCTTTTACTATTCTGAACATGTCTGTGAGTCACAATAAAAAGCATCCTGGATATTGACTTGGGGATCAAATAAATGTTAGTAAGTAGGCAAATTCATCTGTGTTACACCTGGAATAATGAGGCGTACATCAGCTGTGCATCACCAAACGACCAGAGCTGATGAGAGCCCTCTTCTGTCTTTAATTTCTTTTTTATTTTAAAGAGAATAGAAAAAGAAAAAAGCCATTAAAAATGATACAGAATTTCAAAACAAGATGATAGAAAATCAACAATGGTTGTTATATTGTATATTGTTATCATCAGAGTAGTTGTTCAGATTATCAGATGTAAGCACGTAAAACTGGTCAAAAAAATTAAGCATTAACTGTTCCTTTCAATGCAGCAATAGAAATTAGTAGCACAATTATCTTAGCTATCTTGTGTATACATATATTATTCCTCTTCTGTCTTGGTGGCTTCAAATCTTACAGATCAGCCAAGTCAGTGATTCATGCTTCATCCATTTCTCCAGGTACTTAAGTGGTCATAAGAAAAGGCATAGGCAATTCTGGTGGGAGGCCTGCTTGTGAAGTCATTGGTGTTGTCCAATGTCTCAATTTTACCTGGGAACTCATAGATGGCATGAGCCTTGCTGCATATCATAGCACATTCCTGGCAGTGTGGGAAAATGTCTTGTGCCTCAGTCCAGGGTCTCCATACAGCTGAGCTAAGGGGCCACTGCACTCAGACATGGTTAGGGCTCTCAGTAATGTGCTTGTGTTTATGGGAACTCAGCTCCAGTGCTTACTGAGCCTGTGTTCTGTGTCTATAAGCTCCTGGAGGGCAGGAATTGTCTTGCTCATCCTCTCATGCCTAGTGCCAGCACAGTGTCTGCCATGTAGAAAATTTTCAAAAATGTGTAAGTAGAAAGCATTGAGAAGCCATGAATGAGCTTTATACCATTCTGGGATTTGACTCACTGAACATGAATCAAGTATATTAGAGGACCAAGTTCTGTGGAGAATTATATAGTGGTCTTAGGGGTGGTTTTGATCATAGGATCTGGATGGAGTTAGACAGGCCTGCACTCATGCTGATGGGGTGGCTGTGAGCAAGACGCTCAACCTCTCTGTGCCTCAGTTATCCTCATCTGAAACCTGGGCGTAATGAATAGTAGGTTCCCCCACATGGGTAGGTTGTGAGGGTGAAATATGATAATGGCTATAAAAGGTTCGGTTTAAGGCCTCAGAATGTAATCGTGGTCAGTGAATATCAGTTATTGGTGTTCGTATCTCATTGGACTGATCAAATCAGCTGACCAGTTCCATGGTTATGGGGAGCCAGTAAACCACAGGAGAGCCCAGCATAAGATGGAGAGCTTAAAGATAACTCAGGGAGAACAGACGGCTTTCTGAAGGAAGAAGCTTCTGAGGGACGGAGCGCCCTCTAGGGGATGCAAGGGCAGGAATGAGGTGTGAGGGCAAGACTGCACCTGTCAGGCCTGGGGAGGGTGACCGGGGTGTTGTGGGACTCTGAGGGGAAACAAGCTGGGGAGTGGGTTGGGATTTCATCATAGGGAGATTTTTAAGGCCCTTCAGTGGGTGAAGATCAGCTCTTCTTCTGCTCTAACCATCACTAGGAAGACTCAGAAATCATTTTCCTGGACTGAAAAATACAGTCTCTTGAAAACTCAAAGAGAGTTCTCTGTTTTCAAAACACCCTTGTTTTTTTTGAAGTTGCTGTCTGGGTAAGGAATGACTAGCATATTTCAAAAGGATGATTCCGCTGTTCTACAAATGTCTTTATTTGGCGCTCTATGCCTTCCTGAAACACGATGGCTTTGCTCAGCAGGCTTGGGAGGAGGCGCGGAAATAGGCTCACGATGCGTCATATGTTCAAGGCCAACCAGCCGTGATTGCCTGAGAAGACAGTGTGATGCTCAAGGCTGTTTTTAAGCTGTGCATGGGCATATTCCTGCCTCTGCTGAGTTTGTCAACAGACTCAGCCTCTGGTTCCCAGGTTTCACGCAGGAGTCACTCAAAGCATTGAGCTGCATTCCTCAGCCCTCTGCATGGGAATTTTCCTTCAGCCTCCACTGCCCTTGGCCCCCTGGGGATGGTGCCTTTGAAATGGGGGAATCTGTCAGTGTTGCTGGAACGTGCTTCTCTTTTTCCTTGGTATACTTTATGTATAGATCCTTTCTCAGGGTGGCTCATGCTACCCATCATGCTTTGACAGTGTCATCTGTCACTGAAGAAGGTCAGTGTGTGGCTGGCTTTTGTTTTAAAGCTTCGTTTGTTTCTTTCAGGTCAGTGAGAGGGAGTCTAAGTCTGCAGAGTAAATATCTCCTATACATCACTTATATCCATTCCCCTCTAGGACTGTGGGATGCTATGGCTCACAATGAAGTGAAGAGACCCCTTAGTTTATCTCTCTGCTTCTGTGTAGGGTCATAGAGAGCCCATACACAAGGCTTTGTGCTTGGACTGGAGGCCAGAGGCTCACAAGATATAATTCACAAAGAGCCCTGCAGGGGAGTGGTAGAAATTTGTAAACACTTGAAATTGCTCATCACAGTGGTGGACAGTAAGTGCTTTAATAGTCGCGACTCTGAAAGAGGTGGCAGCTAAGTTCACGTTTCATTGATGCATGGTCTTTTTGTTTGCTCTAAGTATTACCAAAACATTGTCCATTCATCTTTTTCATTTCTTGGGCATCACTCCATATTCCACATCCTAATGATCATAAGCTGGAACACAGATTATTTTCTTTACTCTGATCCTTTTGCATTAAAAGGCCTGGGTGAAAACTAGGTTATGTTCGAATTTCTAACTCATAACAATTCTGAGTTTGAACAGAATTTTATCTCCCTGATGCCAAGTCACTTATCTACATGATGGCACCACACAGTGGTTATCCCTGGCTGGGGAGAAGGGAAGAAAGTTACAGAGCCATCAACCGCTAGCTGAGCACCCTGCATACCTGTTCAGGTGGGGCCGGCTGAGGATTTGGTGACGCTGTCAGAGGACTGAGTCTCACCAGGGAGAGAGGTGCAAAGAAGCCAGCCTCAGGAGAATCACCTGGTTTGGAATTTCTCTTCTGACTCTTTTTTTTCTTTTTTCCGGTACCGGGGATCGAACTCAGGACTTTGCGCTTGCCAGGCAAGTGCTTATGCCACTGAGCTATACCCCCAGCCCCTCTCTTCTGACTCTTGCCAGCTCTATTTCCAACTTTTGTAAGAGTCCATCCTCTTAGCCATAAAGTAGAATGATAATACCTCCTTTGTACATAGCCTTCAAGGATTTAATGTTAAGACACAATGCATTGACCATATGGCTAAGGCTAGTCTGTCTCCCCACCCCCATCTGTCTGTCTGTCCATCCCTCCACCCTTTCCTCTCTCCTCTGGTACTGGGAATTGAACTGTGGACCTTCACACTGAGCTAAATCTCCAGCCTTTGATGTTGCTTCATTGCCCAGTCTGGGCCTGAACTTGCAATCTTCTCACCTCAGGCTCCTAGAGTGCTGGGATTACAGGGGTGCACCCCATGCTTGGCTTCAGGGCTCAGTTAGGAACACAGGTCTCTGAATGGAACATCTGGCCCTCTGGGCTCCACTGCCTTACTTCACTGTTGTCGCTGTGATGTGGAGCAAGCTTTCACCTCAGGAGGAGGAGGAGGAACTTAGGCAGGAGGGTACCATTTGGAAGCCCATGATGAGAACAAGCTTGGGACTTGAGCTGACACCCTGCTGTGGTTCAGTGCTGGTTCCATCCAGACCTCTGAGCCTGTATGTAGTCAGTAGAGATATAATGCTCATCTCAGTGATTGTAAGGTGCTGGGCACCAGGTGCTGCCTGTTCTGTGTGCTCAGTAGTTGGAGTTGTTAGTTCCCCTGTCATTGCTTCTGAGACTCCCTTTCCTTGGCTGCTATGGGAAGACACATGATGTTTTCACAGTCTTATGTAAAGCAGAAGCCAGCTCTGCGCCAATTCTCAGGGGTGACAAGAAGAGGGTGTGAGCCAGAAATTCCAGCTCAGACATGCCAAGGCTGTCCCCTTAAGTGTCCTGCCTGCTCCTCCCCAGAGGGCCTGTTAATGCCTCCACAGCACAGCGTCTTCCCTGCCCCCCTCCAGCCCTTCCCTCCTGGGAAAGAACATTTTGTACAAAACCCCCACAGCATCCCATTCTTCTGTCCTGTGGCATTTTCACCTACTGCCAGGTGCTACCTGGCATGTGGCTTTGATTGACAAGATCACTAATCCATTGTAATCATATTTTCATAATTAGTCCCTGCGAGGCCTGGCTGGCTGCTCTTGCCCAGGTAAACTCCTGCCTGCTGCAGACTGTTTTCACCAACTGTCACCTCCCCAAGGAGGGACCTGTCGGTCTAGCACCCACAGCTGTTACTAAGAATTGCTTTTGAATTTTTACTGATCTTCCCTTTTTTTTTGGTGCTTGGCTGCTAGGAATCTTTGCTTGATGAAAGGTTACAATGATTGACTTCAGATCTGAATGGATACCAGAAATGGCTTTGGTTTTTCCACCTTCTCAATGACACACTGTCTATTCCTCTTCTGCAGTTCCGCCCCTCTCATCATCTCTGCCCCCTCATCCCTGTGGCAGGGGCAGGGGAAACTTCAAAGGTGTTGCTGAATAAAAGAACACACGGAAGGACATTAATAATTTACCAGGCCAAGGTTTGGCAGGCACCTGGGCCTCCCCTGTTTGGCTTTTTCAAGACTGAGCATAGTGCTCTGGAAAGCTGTACCTTGCCTGCCCCTGCCCGCCCCGCTGACCACTAAAGGTTGGTGAATGCCAGCTCTTCCTCTGCACTCCGGCCTGGCACCAATTCAGGAGAGGGTGATGGAGTTGACTGTTACCCACTGAGGCTTGTGTACGACAGATATTATGCTAAGGGCTTTCTGTTCTTCTGCACGCCTCATCCTTGCAGCAACCTTAGGAGATGTGTATGAACTGTCCTGCTCATGTTACAGGTGGATGAGGATCCAAGGTATCGAGAGAAGTGAGGTCATTGTTTAGAAGGCAGCAGATTGGGATGTGAATGGACACTCATTTCTTCGGAGTTGGGGTTTGTAACCACCATGCTGTATTCTATGGTCGGGATGAAGCAGAGCCACAAGGGGTTAATCAGAAACTTGGTGGAGGAAGAGGCTTTGGAAACGGGAGAGAGGGCATCTGATCCTGTTGGCAACTGGAGGTCTGGAGATGGGACAGGGGCATCTCGGAACACTACCTAAGGACAGACACAAGGACATTGGCCATGCCACTGGGCAGATTGGGCCCGGGAAATAAAGAGTGGGGCTGTTGATCAAATGTTTCAGTTCCAGAAAATATGGGAAAAGCTTTTTTGCTTCTATGATTATCAGTAGTACTTGAGTTTGGACATCTCTCCCATAGATTTCCTGAAACTGTTGCATCCAGTCTGTTGATAATTTAAAAATGAAATTGTGTAGGTGATAAACATGTGAACTGAATAGTTCCATGTACATTAACCAAAGTACTTCAGCTGTAGAAAAGCAGTTTTTCCACCAAAACTTTGTCACAGACTATTTGTTAACCTCGAGGAACAAAGCAGAGATTTTTTTTTAGCCTTGATGTCAAAACAGTAAATTCACTAGGATGAATGTGACCCTTATTAATTTTAAGGGTATCAGAACCCAGGATATCTCGGGGGGGAATCCTCTTGCCCCCAGTCAAGTAGGTCACTGCTATGGTTGATACACTGTGTCAACTTGGGGAGTGTAGAGGTTTGGTTAAGTGACTCATCAGGGAGCCGGGGTGCTTACTTTGTATTCATCCTGAGACTGTGGGAGAGGGAGGCATGCAGAGGGTGTGGGTGTAGAGGACCACCCTATGCTCCCCCGGGGTGAGTAGGTGCATTAGAAAAAGGGAATGGAGAAAGGGCCGTCCGCTGGTTCTTCGGAGGCGCTCCAGTCTTCACCTTCAGCTTGGTCCTCTCCTGGCTTCTGGTGCAGACTGTTCGATTTCTGCCGAGGACTCCTCAGCCTCCGGGTGTAGGCTCTCTGGTCTTCATGGTAGATTCTTCAGCTTTCTGTCGCAGACCCATGAGCCTCCTGATGTGAACTTGCACAGACACTTCAGTGAGCTCCAGGCCCGGGGCTGGGCTCTTCAATCTGCAGCATGCAGACACCCTCTGCACGCTTCCTCATCCAATTCTGTGGCTGACCATTGTTAGCCAAACTTGTAATTTCTTGTACGTTTGTATATCTTGTGTGATATCTGTTTCTCTAGTAAACCCTGACTGATACAGTCACAAATGAAAACTTCGTGTCTGCTTGATACTTTCCTGGTTAATTTTTTACTCTAAGATCTGTAGAGAAATTGTTGAAGTTCAAAAGATCCCTGGCAACGTCCCAGAATAGTTTTACCAGCCAACCTGGAAGGTAGAACTGACTGTTAAGGTTTGAAAGAGCTTATTGTGAACTGTGCTGGATCCTTCTGATCATACCACTGTCACACAGCTCCAGGAGCACAGCTACTCCTGGACTTGAGCAGCATGGCCACGGAGATTCCTGTTGAACTATTTCTTCTTCAAATGGCAGTAATTTGCTTTGTAACCCTTTGCATTTAAAGTACACACAGGAGTTCTGAGGGACAGTGGTATTCAGGAAGATTGACTTTTCCAAGACCTGCTCTGCAGGGCTTTCCTCCCATCACTTGCCCTGTGTCTGTTCATGGGCTTGTTTTCCCCACTAGATATCTCAAGAGTAGGCACAGAGGATGGCATCATAGGAGGACATCGCTTTGTTGGATAGCAGGAGGGCATAGGCTGAGTGGAAGTGGAGGGGTATGGGTCAGGTTTTCTCAAGTGGTGATTGTCTGAGAGCACAAAGGTGTATCCATGTAGCCATGTTGGAGAGCTATCCAGAGCTTTGTTAATAGAGACAGAAACAAAATGACCCATAGGGAAATGAGAAGCACATCAAAATTTCATGAACTTAATTGGATGCAGACTGCTACCTCAAAGAATGTTCTTTGTAACTTTCAAATACCTTTTAGAAAGTTTACGATCAAGCTTGTATCAGTAATTAAAGCAATGGAGTGGATGAATTCACCCATCTATAATCTTTCCACTCGCTGCCTGGAGCATGGCACTAAGGCAACGAGTGTGTGGGTTGGAGGATGCCAACAAGGTGACATATGGGAGGTTTCTGAATTGTCAGTAGGGAGCAGCATAGGCGGGGGGAGAGTATGCTGGCTAAGCTCAGAAAATTCAGGTGTTTAGTGAGCAAAGGTCATGCTGCCTACTTTATCACTTGGTTAAGGTCTTCTCTGCTGGGCAGGAAGTGTTGACAGTGTCCATGCTACCAACCTAGATATACCTAATGCAAGTATGTGTCCCAGGTTCATACCAGTTACTTTTACAAGTACCTACAGTCTGTGTCCTGGGAAAAGCCATAGTAGTACTTAAAATTAACATCCTTTAGATAGCAAAAAAGTACATTCAAAGGTGATTCATTTAGTTGTAGCACTGAAAAATGAAACCTGCCAATCATCTACAGTTTAAAGGTAAATTTCTCAAGTAAACTTAGGTTGGGACAATAAATTCTTAGAGATTTGTACAAATCCATCTGACCACAGGGTTTAAGGAGCCATTCGTTCCTTTGCATTTTGTGATAAGTCATGTAGTACTAGGGTCTGACCAGTGGGAAACAGAAGATTCTGGTCTGTGTGAGAGTAGAAGATGTTGAAGAGGGCTTGACTTTTTTTTTTTTTTTTGAAGACTGGCTTGAGAGAGAGTTCAGGAAAATCTGTGGAATTTTCCTGGGACAAATAGAAACAGATACTTTGGTTGGCATGTATTTTGAAGCTAAGAGTGGTATGGACCATATCTCTTTCTCTAGATTAAAGAAAATCAAGAGGCTAATCTGAAAGAGTAGATGAAGCTTGGGAGACCTGCTCACCCATGACCTAGGTAGATGGGGTCCTATCTTGAAGTGGAAGGACGATGATTAGTACTGTTTGGATCTTAAATGTCTCCCCTAAGCTCACGTGTTGAAGGTTTGGTCCCCTTGGGAGGTGGCTGAATTATGAGGGCCCTGAACTCTTGAATAGATTAATCCATTTATGGATTTATAACTTAGTGGACTATTGGGAGGCAGTGGAAACTAGGAGGTAGTGTCTTCCTGGAGGGACTAGGTCATTGGAAGAAGCATAACAGTGAAGGGGAGAGTTGGATCCCAGCTCCTTCCTCTCCTCCCTTTACTTCCGGGCTGCCTCGATGTGAGCAGCTTTGTTTCCGCATGCACTTTGCACCATGCTGTTTGGCCTCACCTCGAACAGCACAGCGTAGCCAGGTGACCATGGACTGAAACGCCAGCCAAATCCTTTCTTCCTTTCAAGCCGATTTTTGCTCCTAGGTATTTTGTCACAGCAATGGCAATGTAATATAGCAATCATCATGACAAAGGACAAGTAGATGGTTAGCAGCGTCTGAAGAAATCCCAACGGAATATAGATAATTCACTTTTACTCATTTATTTGGGCCAGTCACATAGCCTCAGTACAATCCTACCTCATTCCCCAAAGAAGAACAGAAGTATTCTCCAAAATTTCCCTAAGTATCTCTTCACGGATTGTTGAATGGACGTTGTTATTACCCTGAGGTTGTGAAAAGGAAAACCTGAGGCTTGTGGGTAGTATTCTAAGGGGAGAGCTTGCCTGAGAAACAGTCCAGCAGGGAGGAGGGTAAAACCGAGAAAAAGACAGAAATTGAATTCTAAGAATGTATTGTTTGTGGTGCCGGATCCAGTTGTGCCCGAAGTTACCCAGGAGCTTCTCAGTTACATGGAATGACAGAACCAGCCTTTTCTCTTTAGACCCGCCCACCTTGGGTTTCTGTCACTCATTAACTGTGAGTTTTATGAGTGGTGGAGGGATGACGAATAATCCTTTGGTTCTGAATCTGCGGATCTTTGCTGTTCACTGAGTACCAGCTGTGGTTCTGTTTTCACACTTGCACTGTTTCTTCTGCTCAGAAGTTTTCCTTTTTCCTTCTACCTAGTAGCCAAAATCCATTTCTAGTCCAATTTCTAGCACTGTTTGTTACTACCTGATCTGAAAAGTGCTCTCTGATCTGTGTCCCTCCCCTGTGCCCAGCACACATCAGTCTAGTGTGCACTTCTGTTAGCACATTCGTGATGTTCTGTGTTGCACTAGACTGTGCTTATGCAGCACTTGTTGCGTACAGATGCTTTACCTTCCTGCAGGCAAATACCCTTTCATTCCTCAAGTAACCCCGTGGTTGGCACTACTGGTTTCATTTTGTAAGGAACAGGTGAGTTTGAGTCACTGAATGGTTTCTCTTATATAACATAACTGGGAGCTGGGATCTAGAGCCCAGGTGATCTGGCTGCAGAGCTCAGATTGTTCATCTTTATGTTTATTTAGAGACCTGGCTTCTGTCTTCTGCTAGATGATATCCTAACTTCCAGAAAGCCCAGAGTCAAGTTGAGGATCACACCTGGGCAAGTGCACAGGATCTTACAGCCTGCAGGTTGGGCGCTAGCTCCATGCCTAGCCTCACCAGATGCTTCTTGTTCTTATGTTATTTCTTTGGTGATTCCCTTACCAGTTTATTCTGTTTCATTTTACTCCATTTATTGCACTGTCATTTTTATAGCCCACTTCCATCCTTTTAATATAGGAAAACAAATAAATCCAGGAAGATAAAATTAATTGCTAGACTGACTGTAAGTTCATTAAGGGGAAAAAGGACCAATCTTATCTTATTTTCTGCAAGTCTCACCTCTAGACCTCAAAAAAAATGTATCTGATATTACTTGAAGTGAAACCCTCAGATTTGGAGTGTTGAAAGTATGGCATAAGAAACCATTCTGTGGTATGATTTATCCACAGTTTGCTGTGGGTGATGAGGGTGGCACCTGCTATGTCCTGTAGCACAGAGAATAAAATAAGACATTTTGCTGCAGCACAAAGAAAATTCGTTTTGCTAGCCTCCTTTCTGGAGGGCCAGATATTTCAGTGACATTCTAAATCCCTTGTAGGGATTTGAAACAGTGTCTGAAGAGCTATTTTTGAGTCTTTTAGTCACTAGCAAAATCTAGGGTGCTGAGTGGCTAGAAGATCTGGTGGTATCTTTTATTATAGCCCTTTGGGTTTGTGACTTGATGTGAAGAAGGAGAATGCCGCAGGAACCACCGCTCTGCTTGTTCT
This sequence comes from Dinomys branickii, assembly GCA_004027595.1. Taxonomy (NCBI): domain Eukaryota; kingdom Metazoa; phylum Chordata; class Mammalia; order Rodentia; family Dinomyidae; genus Dinomys; species Dinomys branickii. The sequence continues at coordinate 74,533 of PVLD010009383.1, forward strand.
GTGCTGTGCCCTCCTCAGAGAATAATTTGGAACTTGTTTTCTTCTCTTGTTAAATATTTCCTGGTAAGGAAGGCAGAACTTGGGTTGAGATATCTGCATTAGTGCTCATTTACATCTAGAATGAGGGGACCCACCATGTGTGTTGATTGCTGGGAGAAAGCAGCTTTGTAGAGTGGCAGGGACACAGGAAAGGACACTGAGCACAGGACAGGTGGATGGCGCCATCTCGGCACCATCTCTGTCTCTAAAAGCCTCCTCCACTTTTCCTTTTCTTTCTCTGCTGTTCTAGCACTTTCCAAAGTCCCTCAGGCTTTCCTTTTTATACAAAAGCATTTCTTGATTGGCTGCCGTATGCCGGGCCCTCTGCAAGATCCTGGGGGCACTCAGGAGACATAGAAAAGTCGTTCTAATTGAGTAAACTTGTCATCTGCAGCTTGATGATTGCTAGTGTTTTTCTCACAGTTGGCTTACAGGGATCAGTAAACATCATAATAGCAATACATGTAAATTGAGTGGTGAATGTTGACTTAGGTATGTGTGTGTATCCAGGTGAAGAGAAGAGGAATATGGCGAGCCACTTAAAAGTTGTTCTCTACCCTTGTTTTAAAAGACTCAACTTTTCAATACATTCATATCTCTCTGTATTTAGTCTTATCCAGCACAAAACTGTTTCAGAATATATGTAGCTAACTAAAATGCAGGTGTAATTTCCTCTAGACACAGGCAACATGGACTGGGCTGCCTCTTGTGATTATGCAGCTTTGTAGTTCTATATACAATTCACCAAACTACCTTCTCTATTTCTTTGTTACCCTTTTCTGTCTCCCAGTCGTAGTCTCCCTGCATCCCACACGTTCCTACAGATGGTCCAGTCCTCCTCTTTTGAGCTTTCCCCTTGGAGAAGTAGAGATAATTCCAATGTGAAGGATGAGAACCATCATCACTGTTATGGTTTGTGTCTGGGTGTCCCCTCAAAGCCTCATGTGGTCATGGAGCTTTTAGGGCTTTTAGAGTTTGATTGATTGTGGGTGTGGGAGCTACACCCACCTGGGGCAGATAGTTTTGTATATGTAAGACAGAAAAAGAGGCTGCTTGCCGCCCTTCTTCCTTTTGCTATCTTCTACCACCATGAACTATTGCTCTCTGCCATGTGCCACTCTGCCTTGGAGCGAGCCAACCATGGACTGCAACCTCCACAGACTGTGAGCTAAATAAACCTTTCCTTCCTTAATTCTGGCTCTCAGGTACTTTGTCTCAGCAATGAGAGAAAAGTAACTAAGACAATTGTGTTTTCCAGCCATATAGTGCATATGTAACACTCAGACCAGCAAAGATATTTCCCTTGGAGATCCCAGTTCTGGCATCTAGCATGGAAGAATACTTTTACCTTTTGACCAACGCTGAAAGAATATTTGTGTATAGTGACTTGCAAGAAGAATATTGTCAAATGGTCTATATCCTTCTCAGAGGATATTATTTAGACTGTTAAAGTAGTATCCATGGAAGGCTCAGCTACACAGTAATTCAGGAGTTAAGACACACTGTTAGTTTATTGATCAGTCATAACTGTGGCAGGAAAGGGATGGGCAGCACTGACAGAGTAACGCAGGTGAGTTTAATAGAGGGAAGGGTGAATAAAGCCCATGAGCGGTAGGTGAGATTGTCAGGGTTAGCAACAGTTGGGAGATGTTACCAGACACAGTCCTGGAAAGTCAAGGGGAGGAAGGAGTTAACTGGAACCTAGAGAAAGTAGAAGCTGTGGCCTTTGATAGACCCTGCAGGGAGGAATCCAGAAAATACTCTGACCTCATGCTCTGATTTCCTGCTAAAGCCTTTCATTGAGTCAATTTACTGGTGACTAGAGCACAAAGGATTCTGTTAATTCATTTGATAAATCCACACTCCCAGGGCACAGAGCAAGGTAGAGAAAATTGTCAAGTAGTTCCAGACAGATGAATAGAAAAATATATAACAGTTGTTTATGGGGCTGCAAAGCAGTGTAGCTAAGAGGCAACTGCATTCTTTGTGAGATGTGAATCTGAGTATTGACTCAGCCTGGTCAGTTGACCTTGAGAAACCACTCTATTCTTCTGAGCCTTGGTTTTCATAACATGGGAAGACATGGTCCTGGTTCATTAGTCAAATGAGTTAGGAGGGCATACTATGAGAACAATGGCCCTTGAAGGAAGGCACCATTATGAAAATCCTCCTTTGGTATTTAACCTAACTTACTTTGTGTTTATGGATGTAATTTAGGTCATGTTGAAGTCTCAGCTTCTTGTATCTTTGGAACTAAGCAGAAATCACAAGCTGGTCAGAAATAACAACGTCCCCACCTTGCATGAGTGCTTCCAGTTCTGCTCTAGTATGTTTTTTGTAGGTCTCTGCTTACTCATCCTGTGTGAATTAGGAAGATGCCAAACTGAGCCACGAGTAGAGGAGAATTTGAGGAAGAACTCCATCCCATGCCTTGCTGTCTCTTCTCTGAACATGTGGGAGACTGTTTTTGAATTGGGAGTGACACACATTGCATCTCTTGGGTCCAAGAAGGCTGAAGAGTAAGCCACGAGTTAGTGCTGTGTGTATTTGTTTTTTTTTTTTTTTTTTTTTTAAATTTTATTTTAAAGACAAAAGAATGGAGACATATGAACCAGAAAAGCCATAAACAATACAGAAAATACAAAGTTATACAGAATATAGTAGGGAATTAGAACTGGATGTTGTATTACATAGTTATCTTCACATTAGTTAACACAAAAACATTAAAGGAAATACCAAATTATAGATA